>CM061531.1:279071582-279248178 GCA_030545055.2 Neoaliturus tenellus | reverse complement strand
GAATCCTCTACGTATAGTGGTTTTACCGGTGGAGAACCCGAAAGAGAGCTAGAATCACCGGACTATAGTGGAATAAAAGAATTATATGAAGTAAAAGCCAAAAGAGGACATGAAGTTGTATCAACAGCTAGTGAAGAGGAAAAAGAAGAAGAGACAAGGGAAGGTCCGTCAAACATAAGCTTGTTGGGTGAAAACATTCATAACAAAGGACCTTTAGGAAGGAAATACATGGTAAAAATGTTACTCGGAACAATTCCTAATAAGAATTACCATAGTTATGGAGCGAGATTAACAAAAGACGGTTTAATGATAGGAAATAGCCCGTTAAACGTTGACGAACATGATAATATTGTCATTGGTGATCAAAGGTATAAGGGCACAAAAGGATTATTTGAATTATTATTTGAAAATAAGCCTTCAGTATCGGTAGTGAAAGAAAAAGACATGGAAGCATATAAAAATATTTTGGAACAGACAAATGCATATAGGAGAAAGTATTTACCTGACCAGCCTCCTTTTAGATCTAAGTCTTTAAAATATAAAGAATTCGTATCCAAGTTAATACCAACTAGAAGACAAACAATGCCGTTAACACAAAGAAAACCTGTAAAACGAAGATTTATGGCATCCACTTTGGATGTAAGTGCTCAGGAACGAAGAAAAAGAAGTAAGTCCGTTACGGGTACAGGTTTAATGAAGAAACTATATAACACAAATGTGATTTATTACAATAATATCAATAAATTGGTGGATAGAATGAAACTAATACATGAAGCTAAAGAAGCGGGTCATACTGGATTGGAAAACGAATGGGTGGCTTTAGTGGATGAACTCCGAAACCGTGGGGTAATCTCATAAAAATGCGTTACTCCCTAGAATACTATTCAGTTGCACCATGAGTGTCGACAAGTTCGGACGTTACTCCTCGGATGGGTTATATTATGCGAATAGTTTAAAAAGAAGTGCTGGTTTACCACAAACACCTGATGGAGATTATGATATGAGTAATAAAAGGTTAAAAAACATAAAAGATCCTACGGATGAAAACGATGCAATAAATTTAAAAATATTAAAACAAAAGATATCGCCAACATTAAGACTACAAAATAACACATATGACGCAGAAGATCATAGAATCATCAACGTTGGTAAACCAAATCAAAACGGTGATGCAATAAACAAAGGTTATTTGTCATCTGAATTAAAAAATACGTTAAAGTTCAATGGGAAAACGTATAGTGCCAACAATAAACGTATATCCAACGTAGATGACCCTAAAGATGCAAAAGACAGCGTAAATAGACGCTATTTACATTCTTTGATACCTGAAAAGACAAAAGATGGATTTTCTTTTTATAAATTTGTTATTAACGATATAGGTTATCCAAAAAATGAAAATGATGCTGTAAATCTCAAATATATAAAAGATCATTGTGTCATACGTGATGTGGGAGTTATCGATTGTCTTGGCAATTGTTTGGCGAATGTAAAAGATGGTTCAGCACCATCTGATGGTGCAACAGTGGGTCAAATGAAAGAGACTTTAAAACAAGAAACAACTGGATTTGCAAAACGAGATGAAGTATTATCAAAGCAAGGGGATGACTTTATTCAAGGTAATGAAAAATTTCATTTATTGACATACAAAAACGCTTATTGGGATTGCATGCATGGAAGGTTATCAAATGTGTCATGGGGTCATGCAGATAGAGACGCGGCTGCCTTAGGACAAACAGTACTTCTAGATCCAAATAATTACCATGCGTTTTTTATATGTAGTAATAAAAAATTAACAAACATGGCGCAAGGAAGAGAAGCAAATGATGCTGCAACTGTAGGACAGGCTATCACATTATCACAAATGGATAATAAAGTGTATACTTGTAATAATAAACGTATAACAGAGCTTAAAGACCCTGATCATGCAGATCATGCTGTAACTGTTAATTTCCTTGTAAAAGTAATAGGTAATTTATTATTTGATATGCACAATTATATTGCAGATAAAACATATACTTCGCTTGATGAAAACTTGAGAGGAAGATGGATAAAACAGGAAATTGTTAATAAATACTTTTATAACCCTAAAACTATAAAATTTAGAACTTCTAACATTGCTAATTGGGGTACTTTTGATATATAACTTGAATATCTTAACAAACAACTTCATTTATGTTTAACTCCTCATAGAGGAAACACATATGTTGCGAATTGCAATTATAAAAGACATTAATGACATTTCGGTATATCAGTCCAAATCGGGACATTGCGAGGAAAGGAAGTGGGATCACATCTACAGCGGTTTCTCTGTTAAGTAAAGCTTTAAAACGAATTCCAGTAGGATCCATAGTAAATAGAGCAATAGACGCATTACCATACGAATTTCATATACCGGGAGGTTATCAGTATTGCGGACCAGGAACTAAATTGAAAAAACGACTGGAAAGAGGCGATCCTGGCATAAATAAGTTAGATCAGGCTTGTAAAGAACACGATATCGCATATTCCACGTTTGCCGATTCAAAAAATAGATCAAGAGCTGACAAAAAGCTTGCGGACATAGCTTGGCAACGAGTAAAATCAAGTGACGCTAGCATAGCAGAAAAAGCAGCAGCTTTAGCAGTAACAGCAGGTATGAAGGCTAAAACAGCAGTAGGAGGTGGAAGAAGGAGGAGAAGGAGAGTAAAAAGGAGGTCAACCACAAGAAAACATGGAGGAAATATAAAAAGAAGACGACGATCTACAAGAAAAGGCAGGAAGAAGCCCACCGTGTGGTCAATGGTAAAAAACGGGGCAGGTCTTTACCTAAGACCTTATCGTGCATATTAAATGAAAGAAATCAATTGGTCATACCACATAAAGCATTAACCAATATTGAATTATTTAAATATATTTCCTGTTTAAAAATACCATTTTTCCGCGGTGTGTTTATGAAAGACAGTTTACCAAAGAAAATGTGGCAAAATGAGACTGGAATTGTAAATTTGGATAATACTGAAGGGCCTGGCACCCATTGGGTTTGTTATAAGAAACTAAATAACAATGTATATTATTTTGATAGTTTCGGTAATTTGCCACCACCAAAAGAACTTCAAAATTACTTTAAATCTGCTAAAAACATATATTATAACTATAAAAGAGAACAACCTGATAATACTTCAATATGCGGCCATTTATGTTTGGAATTTCTAGCTAAAAGTATCAGTCACTATTGAGATGTCTTCCTATACGGTATCATTAACAGGAAAATCGTCCACTTTACGAAGTATCCTTTTTCCAGCGTTACGCTTGCAAAAAGGAAGGTTTTGGGAGGCGGCACTATTGGATTTTACAACTTACAACTCTATCCCCAATGTTACGGAAGGTAAAAATAACGTATTGCATTATTATAAGGGAAAGGATGCCAGTGGAAAATTTACAGACTTACAAGAGTGCAGGTTACCCACAGGTTCTTATGAAATTGATCATATAAATGAATTTTTGCAAACTAAAATGGGAAAAGACAATATAACATTAAAAGGTAATAATAATACGATGAAAGCTGAAATTACTTCCAAATATTATATAGATTTCACTCAACCAAACTCAATTGGTGATTTATTAGGATTTTCCAACGATGAGCCTATTTTAGAACCAGATGTAACACATTCCGGTAAGAAAACAGTAACAATATTAAAAGTCAATAGTATAGACATAACTTGTAACATTATACAAGGTGCTTACAGGGATGGGGCTAACACCCACATCATACATACTTTTTACCCAAGTGTACCACCTGGATTTAAAATTGTTGAAAAGCCACAAAACCTGGTATATCTACCGTTGAACACCACTTTCATTTCAGACATCGTGTTGAGCGTATTGGATCAAGACGGTAACTTGGTAGACTTCAGAGAAGAGCCTATTACGATTAGATTACATTTAAAATCGACACTTTAATACAAAACCATGGGTTTAACATTTAAAAGCGAACAACCTACGGGAAACCGCATTAGTAGCTCTTCAGCTGTGGAGGAGTTAACACGCGAGAACATTCGTTTCTTAGAGAGAATTGGATTAAAATTAACCGAGTATGGATATACTGGATATAGCGCAGGGTCCAACATTCGACGAAACCCTATGGGAAAAAGAATATCACACCCACAACCCTTACACTTCATCGAAATTAAACAATAACGATGAAATTCGTATTCCCATACAAAATCAAGACATTTACACACTACCATGTGAAAGTTACTTGTATATTGAAGGACAAGTTACTAAAAAGGACGGTACTACTGTTGGTACAACAGTTCCATTTATAAATAATCCTATGGCTTTCCTATTTGATGAAATTAGATATGAAATATCAGGTGTAACAGTTGATTCCACTAAAAAAGTAGGTATTACGACAACTTTAAAAGGATTAACATCTATAACACCCAATGAAACCAATTTACTTAAACCTGCCGGATGGGTATTACCTACGATTGACACGATCACTCCAAATCCAAATGGATATTTTGATTTTCATATTCCATTACGTTTGCTGCTTGGTTTTGCTGAAGATTATAGGAAAATAATATTAAACGTTAAACAAGAATTAGTTTTGTTGAGATCTTCTAACGATAAAGACATTATTAAAGCTGCAGATGCTACTACAGATGCGACTTTAGAATGGAAATTAAAATTAGACAAAATTGTATGGAGAGTTCCACATGTTAAATTGGCTGACGAGCATAGAATGCTACTTTTAAGAAAATTAAAAGCCGATCGTGATATTGTTATTCCATTTAGAAGTTGGGAATTTCATGAGCATCCCAGTTTACCTACTACGGATCGACACACTTGGACTGTTAAAACATCGAATTATGTAGAACGAGCCAGGTATATTATATTTGGTTTACAAACAGGTAGAAGAGACGCCATTACTAAACATGCAGGACAATTTGATCATTGTGACTTGAAAAATATTAAAGTTTATTTAAATTCACAATTCTTTCCATACGACAATTTAAATGTGTCATTCACTAAGAAGAAATACAGTATATTGTACGATATGTACGCGAGATTCCAAAGTTCATATTACGGTAAAACAAATACACCTTTATTACCACCTGACAAATATTTCGATGCCTACCCAATAGTTGTAATCGATTGTTCTAAACAAAATGAATCAGTAAAGTCTTCAAGTGTGGATATAAAAATAGAAATGGAATTCAACGATGCTATACCGGCTAATACAACTGCATACTGCTTAATTCTACATGATAAAATCGTAACATACACACCTTTAACTGGAATTGTTAAAAATGTATTGTAAGAACCGGTTTTGTTTCATTCCGCGAGTATAAAAGCAGAGCGTACAGACCGCTCCTCATCAGTTTGTTGCCTACTGTTGTATGGGTAGCATCGTATTCAATATGGCTTCTCCTAGTGGTACACCTGAAAATGTGGTAGATATTGAGAAGGAGATATCTGAGTTTTTAGATCCTCAAGGTCACCAGGAAGGAGGTGAACAAAACGTTTGCGGACAACTTCACGCCAGTAATAATGTTGAAGAAAAAGGTAAAAGAAGAAAGACTATACAAAAGAGAAAAAGGGATATTGAAGATAATATTTCTCCAAACATATTGAGTGAGGTATTTTTGCGAATATTTTACCCAATCTCTTCCAGTTTGGATAAAAGTGTTTTAATCGGTGTTATGAAATCTACAGATTATTCCCCTACTGTAATTTTAACTCATGGACCCAAAATGATTTTGTTTACGGACAGTGCTTGGGAATCGTTTATGAAACATTTGCATCTACTAGAATGCTATTTAAGTAGTAACATGTTTGGAAGAAAGACAAGAGTAGGACTTTTGGATTCAAATGTGGAAATTGATATCATTAAACAACGTGGTGATCATCAGCTACGGTTTAGAGACACAACAAGACATGATAACAAAATTCAACTTAATCGAGAGGAGTTTTTCATTTTAACTTGTGCTACTGAACCTATAACAAGATACTTGAGACAACTGGTGTTTTCAAGTTCGATTATTAAAGATTATCTGGAAGACACTTTGGACAAACAACCGGACGCACCTATATTATACGGACCTGTGGATACTTCTATATTTAATAGAGTTCCTCATGAAGTACAGATGTGGAGACAATTGGAAAAGTACGCTCAACTACATAAGAAATCAGTAAAACAGGAAGAAGAGGAAGATGGAGGAGAAGAATCAAGTGTTAGTGATGAAAATGAAAATAAGGAAAATATAAAGATGGAAACTTAAATGACAATGGTTAGTTTTTAAAACAATAACCAACATTTTGTGGGGTTAGGCCTATTGGGGACGGTGCCCACGTTAAATATACACCAACGCGCCAACAACTGTACGGCCTGGTATAAAAGTAGTACCTACCGTGGTGTGGAAATCAGTTGACCTCCTGACTTCGTAATGAGCAGACGTGTGACCTTCAAAATGGACAAGGGAGAAGAACAACAAGTAAAGTCCAAGCCTGGTATTATTGAGTTTCAAGCGTTTCGTGGTAATGATGATAGATTCATTATAAAAGAACTTGTGTTTTTGGACATGAATACAAGTGTTCCTTATTCGTTTTTATTTAAACCACCATGTTCTTATTCGTCTTTAACTAGTAAAGCCGCTACTACCAACAGATGGATTTCAAAACACTTCCATCATATCGATTGGTATGATGGTTTTACAAGTTACACGGACTTGTATCACATTATGCATCACTTTTCAGACAAGTTTACCAATATTTACACAAAGGGGCTGGAAAAGAAAAGATGGATCGAAGGATTTACTCATGTTCCGGTTAATGATGTGGAATTGGATAAGAATTATCAATACATGCTGGAAACCATATGTATTTGTACAAAAAGCCCAGAACATGATAAAGATAGACATTGCGCTTTGAAAAATGCCTATAAACTCGCCTCTTACCTTCAAAGTGGGGAATTGGGGAGTGGTGGGGGTAACGGAGAGTATATAAGTGGGGAGCAGACAGGGACCTGGCATGAGTATTACTCGAGATTCCGAGACGACAACATCTCCGAGCAAGAAGACGATCTGTAACCTGACCATGGCATCTCACCAGTTCCTTCAGACTTTGGTCGAGCAGTTCAATGCTCACTCCAAGTCAACAATATTACCTGTAAAGAAGTGCTCGGAACTAAAAGACGAGAAGCACTACATAATCCATGCTATGAAGAAGATGGAGACTACAGTTGGGGAGGCCATCTGCTGCAGTCTCAGCGAGGCACCGTTTACTCCGGGGGATGAACCAAAGTTCCAGGTGTACCTGCCCAAGAGATTCGTCCATCTTCTACAAAACGAGGATCTTCGCTCTATTCAACCCGGGTGTCTATACCTGGTGTCCCACGGCTGCACGGGTAGCAATTCTACAGAGTTGACCATCCACATCGCTGACAAGCAGCAGTGTTAGATTTAAGTTTTAATGTTGTACATATGTTGTTGTTGTAATGTTTTATAAATAAACGAATCATAAAAGACAAAAAAAAATAAAAAAAAAACAAAAAATGCAACATATCAATATGTGACAGACTTCACGTATTGATATGTTGCATTTTTTTTAAACTTCGCGGGTGACCTTGACCTTTGACCTTTGCATTTCACAATTACCCCCACTACTGTAATTACCCCCACTACCGCACTAGGATTCAAACCTGCTTGGATGCGAAAAACGGTCAGTCTGTTGCCAACTAGCAAACGATGAGCACCTTGTACGAGCTTTGCATACAACGAGTTATAACTCACAAGGACTTGTTCCCAACATGTTTACAAGACAATATCCCACTAACAATAAAAGAAGATGTCAAACGCTACAGGAGGGAAAATACAGGGTATTCGGAATACTCCTGGTATAAGTTCCACGACGGGGAAAAGTTTTGTAGGCCTTGTGGCGAGGCCGCCGTCAGAGACCTTCGGCGATTCGTACAGGATGGTGGTATAAAACAATTCGGATTTCTAGCGCCACTGTTTCGATTTGAAAATTACAAGGACACCTGCGCTATTTGTTCCATTCCATTGTATCGATGGAAAAAGTTTAGAACTGTTTAATTGGATTTTCTATACCCCCACCACTATTACCCCCACCACTTTTTCATGTACCTCCAAGCGCTGTGCCTCGGCTTCATTTCTACTCCAGCAGCCAACCTAGCAACATCAAGATGTCTCTGAACGTTAGTTGCGCAAGTTACGAGGAGGTGAGCATCAAGACTCAGCAGGAGCTAAACGACTTATACAAGGAGTTGCAGCTGATGGTGGCACGAGGCTACCGTATAAATGTGCAAGTTTACGCTTGCAATATACGGAACACCCGGCAGTCAAAGGAAGAGCCTGGACACTCCTCGACGGCTTCCTCACCAGCGTCCATGAAGACCGAGCCAGACAACTTGGACTACTTCAGTTGACTAGCAGTTGTATTTCTTGTCCTAACCATTGTAGAATATGTATATTTTTTCATTATATTAAAGAAGTAAAAGAGCAAAAACACCTATCTTGTTACTGACATATAAGCTCAGTAACAAGATAGGTTTTTTTAAAACACAATTTAAATGACCTTGAAACTTCCCCCTCCACTGCTTTGTTACCCCCACCACTTGACTATTGGTGTACATGGCACATCGCAATTGGAAACCTCATTCCATCTTCAACAGCCACACCGACAACATCAACAATGGCAAACCTACCAACAGATGAAAGATGTCCTCACGCATGTTGTGACTTCGTCCACGAGTTGGAGAAGAGGATGCAGGAGAGGGCGATAAGAAGAAAACAGATCCACTCAGAAAATATCATGATAGTCAACGGCTATCTTTTATTGTTCGGCCTTATTATGGTTGTACTTTTCATACTGTACGGCATAGTCACATGTGTCGGCAAGGTTGCAGAAGAAAACGCTCGCCACCATCAATTGGAAAGTTTCAATGTTACTTTGTAAGTTTTCCTTTTTTTTTTTAAAACTCCGTTTGGATGACCTTGAAAATTCCCCCACTACTCCACCACACCCCCCACCACTTCACCATGTTCCTGCATGAGCATCACATCAACCGTCATTCCTTGTCCGACAAGCAACCATGGCAGACAACAACACCATCAGCCAAGCTGACTCCACTACTGATGTCGGTACAAGTACGGGTTGGACACTGTCGATCGATAGTGTACACTATTTGGAGTCAATTTGCGAACGTATGAAGGAAATACTGCGGGACAACCCTGGGATCATAATACAAATGAATTTAAATTATGATTGGTCCCAAGTTAGAATGCAAGGGGACGACAACAACGGTCAACAATCTCCACAATATTCGCCCATGTCCCCGATCTATCCTTACGGCGAGTCTGACGTCGATGAAGATGAGGCTGATGAAGATGCAGGGGACAACGAGGCTGAAGAGGAGTAAGCTTCATTCCTTTTTTTTAAAACCTAAATTGGATGACCTTGAGAATTCCCCCTCCACTATTTCCTTTTTTTTAAAACCCAAATTAAATGACCTTGAAAATACCCCCTCCACGTACTTTTGGTTTACCCCCTCTACTTTTCAATACTGTTACCACAGTCTGTAGCTCACATCATTCCTTGCTTAGCTATCATGGCGGACAGCACTCTTTCTCGAGTTGACTCCACTACGGATGAAGAATGGCCATTTTCCTGGAATGTTCATCTGCAAGACTCGGCAGAAGTGGATATGTTGCATGAGAAATTGGTGTATGTATTAAACGAAAACCCCAACATTGAATGTAGAATGACTATGGATTTCGATGCGACAGGGGTCCACACTCAACCTTCCACTTCCAGCCAGCCTGAACCTCAGCTACAGCCAAAGAACTTTACACATCTTTACACTCCAATACGGCCGGAGGATGTGGTTATCAGCGAGGCAGACTCTACTACAAGTTATATTGAACCAACGAATTGGAAGCTTGTTGTTGACACCTTACACAAGGTCGACTTAGTATGTGACAAATTAAAGGAATTGATGATGCAAGATCCTGGTCTTCGTTTTAAAATTGATTTGTTTTTCATCTGGGGAGCACCTGCACGGGGCTCTTCGTCTGACAGCTCTCTAAGTACAACGGATGAGGAGGAGGAGGAGGACGACTAGTTATCTTTTTTAAAACTCCGTTTGGATGGCCTTGACCTTTCCCCCTCCACTGAGTTTATTTAAGGTGCACTCTCAATGACTGCAGCATCATTTCATCGCGCACCTTCACCACAGCAACATGGAGAGTCAACTCAACTACTGTTGCGAACGGAAATGTTTTTCATGGCCGAATGACATTGATGTTGCGGATGGCCTGGCGTGTAGAAAATGTGAAGCTTTTGGTCAATGCATGTGTAAGTGCAAGTCTTGGAAGAAGCCGAAACCGGAGTTGAAGACATTCCATGTGTACCAGATGAGAGGGCATAAGTACACTTGTTGCCCTGAACGTTGCATTGAATTCACATTAAAACAGCTAACTGGCTGCAAATTGTGCAACAATCATTTTGCAGGTTTTTGCAAACATTATTTAGGAGCCTGTCAGTACAGATCAACTTGGCATACAGAAGCACTCACTATCAATGAAATCGCTATAGATACACAAGAGTAGTCTTTCTACTCTTTTCTTTTTTAAAACTCCATTTGGATGACCTTGACCTTTCCCCCTCCACTCACCTTAGTTTATATAAACCCCATTCCCACTGACCACAGCATCACTTCATCGTGCTCCCTCGTCAAAGCAACATCAACTATGGAAAGTAAGCGCATCTCATGTTGCGAGCATAGGTGTTTGGAGATACAAGGCGTCACATATTGTGCAAAGAAGCGTTGGGAGGAAGAGACGGGGACAACCTATTGCTGTGAGGATAAGTGTTTCCTCTTACCAAAGTGGCAAGTGGATGGGCTGGCCTGCCGGCAATGTGAATGCTTCGGATGTTGCAGGTGTAGATGCAAGAACCAACAGCTGCCACCGCCGGTACTACAAACTTTCAAAATCTACAAATCCAAATACTTTTATACTTGTTGTCCGCAGCGGTGTATTAAATTTCACTTCTCCAATCTTACCAATTGTCGGAAATGCTACGGACAACCTGATGGGTGGTGCACCTGTTTTCTGGACTCCTGCCGCTACAGATCGGATTGGTTTACAGATCCATTAGAGATTGATGAGGTCGCCCAGGAAGCACAAGAGTAGTCTTTCTACTCTTCAACTTTTTTAAAACTCCATTTGGATGACCTTGAGATTTCCCCCTCCACTTCCCCATATACCTAGAGTACACAGAGCCTGGCAGTCAGTAACTCGGTGGCTGTCGTGGGGTGCGCATCGGTGTCGGCGCTCCGTTGTTAGGTTTTCAAGGTCACAGTAATATCAAATTGTTGGTGTTGTGCTGGTTCAAGGTTACCTGAGGGATAACCGATTGCCCATTTAGGCAGGGTCATGTCAGAAACTCGAGTTTAACTTGGCACTTTTGCCGTTTCTCGTCGAAAATTCGCTCCAAGTGGTCAAGGTCACGGGGACTCTGACTGAAACTCGGAGCGTAGTGCGAGAAACGGCAAAAGTGCCAAAAAATTTTAAGTTTCGGCGTGACCTTGACCTCAGTGGCGTCGGTGACGTCATTTTGATGACGTAAGGGGTGATGACGTCATCAGCACGTCATTTCTGTGACGTCATGGGTGTGACGTCATAGAAATGACGTCATTAGTGATGACGTCATCGATGACGCAATCGATGACGTCATCGATGACGTCATCGGTGAGGTCATTGACCTCGATGACGTCATCCCTCAGGTGACCTTGAACTGAGCCAGCACCAACAATTTGACACTACTCATATGTAGATCTTATAAACAATTTCCTTATGAATAATGCTATTACGGTACGTAGTAGCCATGGCAAGACATAAGCTCCGATTTTGAGAAATTAGGTATGAGGGCGTAGGACCAGGTTCATGAGTTCGCGACCAGCATAATGGGGTTATGGGAATGGGGTTTTGTGGGATCGCAAAATGGACGAAAATGGGTTTTGGCATTTGTTAATTTCCTAATTTTCAGAATTAAATTTTTTTTATTGAAACCATTTAATAAAGCTTTAAAATACAAACCTTTTAGGTTTAGAATATTTTACTTTGCTTCACATGTTACATAGAAAACCTAAAAAAAGAGTTTCCATGTTATTTTATGTGAAATAGAAAAAAAACTGTATCTAGTTTATTTATTGACGTAAATCTATCAAATGTGGTAAGTACATTCACTAGGTAATGTATGGCTTATTATTCTTATAGCTTCCATATGGCGGCAAACCAACCTACTCACCCCCATGGGGTTTACCACTTAAGTGAGGAGTAAATTCTGGTATTTTCATTTTCCTTATAAACATATGGGGTTTATAGGGAAAATGAAAAATATCAGAATTTTATGCAATCTAGTATGTACGTGTACTGGGAAGGGATTTTTCTATATTTACTCGCGACACTTCCATGACTTCCTCGTTCTCATGATGTTTATGGGGAAATAAAAAAGTGAATTCTGTTGTAAATTTGCTTAATATGCAAGGTCTGTTGCGAAGGTGTTATATCTGGACGTTTTGTCAGCTGTATAAGCTTCGTATCTAGCATGATATGAGCCTCACGAACCAAATTAAAAGTCGATTCGTCACTCTTCAACCCTTACTGTCTGAGGGATCCTGCCTCCCCCCCTCTCACACCCGAACATGCGAACTCCCGTTCTTATTAAGGGCCCTTCGTTCTTATTTAATATAAAATACAAAATGATTACTATGATTTTATAAATATAAACCTTGAACTACTGCTTTTTCGTTTTGCTTGAACTCTCCAACTCTTCAGCAAAGACGATAGGGTACTTCTCTTTAATTTTTAAGCCAATTTGATTTTGAAACTTTATTCTGTTCTATTTATTTTTGGTTTTTAAGAATGATTTTTCATAAAAAGTATTTAGTACTATGGGCGATAAGTAAGGTTTGTAATGAAAATATGAATATTGAAGACATTGCATTAAAGTCGTTAACGGTGATTTAAATAAATAAAATACGTAACCATTGACTTCATATCAATCAATTATTACCTTCAAGATAAGTATAAAAATAATTTTTTTCAAAAATAACAAAAATAATGGATTTTTATGCTCAATTTAATGCGAACAAAGAAGTAGTTATTATTTATGAAAACAAAACTTGTTTCATCCCAGTAAAAAAAAATTATATTGCTTTTTATGAATATATAGTGTTTGAACAATTTAAATTAGTGGTGCAAGAACAAGAATCAAGAATCAAGAATCAAGAAACTTTATTGTCATCGACCTTTTACAGCATGGACAATAGTCATTACAATTTTAGTCAACTTAAATAAATAAAACATAACAAAAAATATGGTAATCTCTCAACTAAACATTTTCTTTAAATTTGTAAAAATCACTAACACTATAAAACTCCTTAGCAATTAAGAATTGTTTTAGGTCTCTTCTGAAGAATTTAATATTTGTGGTGGTTTTCAGATTGTGTGGAAGGGCATTGAAAATTTTTATTGAGGAAAAAAATGTCTGATTTTAAAAGCAAGTTGTGTTATGGTGGGGAACTTGTATGAGATTTCTATTGCGAAAATTATATCGGTTAGTGTTTGTGCGGACGGGAAATAAGTGTTTGTTTTTTAAACTGTATTATAACAAAATTTAAACTTAAATTTAATACATTTGTATAATAGTTATGTTCATATAAATGAAAACACATTTGGAATATACTAAATCTGTTTTAAAATACTATATGTAAGACTTTACTGACAGTTCATGAGTTTTTTTTACAATTTTGTAAGAATAAGTTGGCAATAAGTAAGACATTTGCTATGTAATAAGTAAGTAAGTTATTTGATAAGAGTTATTTAATAAGTTATTTGATATTTGAACCCGTTTCATGGGAAAGTTGAATTTTTAATTATTTTGATATTACCAAGTATGGGTCTACTTGTTTAAAAGTAAAATTTTTTTATTTTCTTAAAGTGCAGCAATGTCCAAATATTCAAGCTCCAATGTCATCTTGGCTTGATTTGCATAATAAGGTTGAGCCACCGCGTGCGGGTGATGAAAAAATACATTTTCTCCGTGGTGCTTACATTTCACTTTAACTTGTGTCGTTTACATTTTTAAGGAAATTATATAGGAGAAAAAAAAAAATAATACAACTTTATGTTTAATGTGTGATGGTATATTGAATAGTCTACTTCAATATGCCACGACATCCCAGTTTATGGTGTCATTAAACTGAGTGTATACACTGTTGTAGCGTCTTTGCATACCGAACAAACAAGCGTGTTGCGCCACGAGTCACGGCGACACGCGACACGCGAAAACACGGGACACGCACGGGTGGGCGACACGGCCGTGCGTGACGTCATGGAACATGCGAAACAGTTATCACGCTGTACACGGGTATGAGGCGATATAGGAGGGTAAAAATTCATCAAGTGTATTTTTATTAACAAACATTTCAGGATGAGAACCATTGTTTATCTAACTGATCTTCGTTTATCAACCAGTGTACTTTTTACCTCTTAGTAGAACGGCGGAAACTATAAGGTATATAGCTTCTTACAGTTGTTGGTTAACATCTTAGTTTGAAATACAATCATAAATTACAAATCTGTTTATAACTGTTTATAATCTGTTTTACGGAAGCGTCATCTCAGTGGTAGAGCTCTGGCCTCACAAGCTAGCGGTCCCCGGTTCGATCCCAAGCGACGACATTACATGCACAAACATGTAGCGGTCACCTCTACCTAGCCTATGTGACTTAATGCCGTGACGGTATCTTGCTGCCTTTAGATCACCGCACAGGCCTATTGGCCCATGGTGACGGGCAGTGGAGGTTTAAAAAAATAAATAAATAATAAAAACTGCCCCCGGTTCAGGATCGAACTGGTGTCCTAAGGATTACAGCACTTTAACAACTTGGCTGCTGTACTTTTGGCGTGCTATTGGTCAACTTTTCCCTTAACTCGGAACAAAACAGTACAAAATAAAAAGCAACAAAGTACAAAAAGGAACAAGGAACCAAATAAGTTGAAAGACTTCTATTGAAAATTTAAAAAAATCCACAGGAAGCACCATAATTATTTATAAGTGATAGATAAATTTGATGGTTTGAACAAATACACAGATGGCATGCACAATTTCACAGACTATTGTTTGTTTTGTTGTTTCGAAAACAAATATCCTTATCTTGAAGAATTTACAACGTCAGTTAGGCATATTTTTTATTATTTTCTAATGTTAGAGGAGAAGCTAAGGGTTTCATTGGACTTAACATTGCAATAAAAAAATATTAGAACCGTCATTACTTAAGTTTATAATAAATTCTTCTTTGGGATACGAATAAAAAATATACTCAAGATAAACAAACCGGAAGATATGTTTGCCGAATGCCCCACTTGTGAATGCATGAAATGTTCAATAGTGACAATATATGACAGGGCTGGAATTGCTCACGTACAAGCAGGCTGTGTTTTCCATGACGTTGTTCATCTTCTTATTTAAATGGGAATGGTAAGTTTGTTTATGGACTAATATTTTGCATTCGTTTTTAATATTAAAATAATTATCAGAGGCATTAATAATATGCCTCGGTGCATAATTGCATAGCTTGTCTATTCTAAATACTAATATTACTGTAACAAACAATATGATATAAGAATATTTTCTTGTATCATGTTTGCATCTTTGCTTTGCTTAGTTTCTCACAGATATATGTTTGTAGCTAATTCCGTTTCATTGCTAAAAATTGTTTAATGCAGTTATGTACATTGTTTATCCATTGGGTTTAAATTGATTAATTTTCTTAAAAATAAACAAGTGAAGGTAGACATTATGTAAACATGCAGTTTTCTCTGGTTATTGAGTTACTTTGGACAGTTGAAAAGTTCTTGGGATACCGAATTGTATTATTCTCTTAATTTAGACTATCATTATTGCTGTTATTAATTGTTTAAGAGGATGGTTTGATAGCTTAGTAACAATATTAGAGAATAAACCGTTGCACGAACCGGAAATTTACGTAAACCGGATATTGCTGCTCTGCTCAGATCTTGTCAGCTGTTGGATCTGTAATAACAATATCCTGCTGCACGACACTTGAGGGGAATAATTGGGGGCGTAATACTGAAATATAATATAATGTAGTTCCTCAGACATCACAATATTATTTACCCTTCATTCAAGATATTTATAACCTGCAATTGTTACCACTGACAAATAGTAAACTGTGTTCAATCAGAAAAATATTTTAAAAATACATTTTTACTATCTTACATTGAACTATCTAAAAGGAAACTACTTTGGCTCAAACAATTTTTTTTTTTTTGCTACATGATTTTTGTATACATTTTTTAAATCATATTATAAAAAAAATATTAAAAATCTTTTTTGTATTTTGTTATATTTTATTTTATTGTGTTTTATTTGATATTAAAGAAGTTTTTGTGTTTCGAGAAATATATTTTTGTAATGTTAGTCTAAAATTATTTGTTGAGGTAGTTTAGAGGCGGTCGAGGGATTCCTGGAAGCAATGAGGTTTACCGCGAGTTTCATTAGGGATTATGTAAGGAGATACATCGCTCCACAGGGTTAAGAGGTTCTCCTTATTACAGCAATGTTTCACTTGTGCTCCACTTACAACAATACAGTTTATGCGTACACAAGACGAACAAAATTACTACAACAATAACTTACTCATAACCAAGCATTCAATGACAATTTTTAATTTCAAAACTTGTTATATTTAATTAGGTTGTAGATAAATTACTTGCTTATCACCACTTACCAATATTTTATAAACATATATCTACTTTAATTGGATTTTTACCCAAATAGACTGACTATGCAATAGATTTTAACTAACTAACTTTATTTATTTAGTCATATACAGTAATTACATTTTGAGTTTAATTTTAAACCCAAAAACAATTTTAAGAAGCATAATTTATTTATAAACAACAAATAAAACAAATATTTTAACTCTTGTTTAAATGGGAAAGATTTATAAAGTCTACTAAACTATAACACCCCCGTTGCAGCAGACCTGCGTACTTAGCGAATTTCCAATGGCAATCTTTACATACGTGCACATAACACATTTAAACACATTAAACACACACTATGAGATATAACAATCCCTACATAAGTGTGTGATATCAAATTTCATGATGATCAGACAATTTTTTCGATACCAATCTTACTGGTTAACGAACTCATCCAAGAGAATCTAACTTTACATGTCTGTACAAAATTTCATGATGATCAGACGATTTTTGCACTAGTTATCGTGTTCACAAACACTCAAAATTGAAAATTCTATTTCCCATATAAGCCCATGTAAAATTTTTTAGTAAATCTTTATTTGTGCAGTTTTAAATGTGTTTCCGACAAATAATCACTTCGTATCCAGAAAGTACACAAAAAAAGCCACAACTTAATAATATACAGGGTGTCCAGCTTCAACCTTTACAAACTTTTCCAGGTTATTAACCACGTCAAAATAAGCCAAAAAGTTCCTATAAACATATGTTCTAAAATGCTTCAATAACCCGCTAGCCGCCATTTTGTTTTTTACACTAAATAATTTTTATTTCCGTAACGGATAGTTGTATTAAGTTAATATTTGGCATGAACCTTTACTATAACAATACCCATTTTCCGGAAAAAAATTATTTTTTTACAATGTGTATTTTCAAAATGGCGGCTATTTTAAAATTTTAAACTCAAATATCTCAAAAAAGGTAAATGTTATAAAATGGTACAACAGACAAAAAAGTTGACAAATTAAATTATCTAAACATTGATACCAAGTTCATAAGGATCCGACAACAAATAACGGAGTTATTGAGATATTTCTCTTAAAATAACCTAAATTGGCATTAATCATAGTGCAAAATCAGTGTTTTTCTGCATGAAAACCACAATTATTCCGTTATTTGTTGTCGGATCCTTGGTGTTCTTGTTTAAAAAATTAAATTTGTCAACTTTTTTGTCTCTTGTAACATTTTTTATAAAATTTATCGTTTTTGAGATATTTGAGTTTCAAATATCTCAAAAACGATATTTTGAAAATACACATTGGAAAAAAATAATTTTTTTACTGGAAATGGATATTGGTATAGTGAAGGTTCATGCCAAATATTAACTTAATACAATGATCCGTTACGGAAATAAAAATTATTTAGTGTAAAAAACAAAATGGCGAATAGCGGGTTAACGAAGCATTTTAGGACATATGTTTACGGGAACTTTTTTGCTAATTTTGACGTGGGCAATAACCTGGAAAAGTTTGTAAAGGTGGAAGCTGGACACCCTGTATAAAATTATGTAATCGCAGAGGTGTCCCTACAACGATATAAACGGCAGCTCCTATGAAAACGACGGTAATAGCTTATTTCCAAAGGAAATTCGCTAATATCTCGGTAACCAGTGGACGTAGAGCAATGATTAAACATACAAAATCGTTTGTTTTTTCGAGCTGAATCTAATGGTGTACACTAAAAGGTAATCAAATAAAAATATCTATGTGAAAAGTGAAAAAAAAAAAAACACTTTTGAGGGGTAAAATCCCCTACTTTCCCTACTGAAGTTGGGCCGATCTTACTGGTTAACGAACTCACCCAAGAGAATCTAACTTTACATGTCTATACCAAATTTCATGATGATCAGACGATTTTTGCACTAGTTATCGTGTTCAAAAACACTCAAAATTGAAAATTCTATTTCCCATATAAGACCATGTTAAATTTTTTAGTAAATCGTTATTTGTGCAGTTTTAAATGTGTTTCCGACAAATCTTCACTTCGTATCCAGAAAGTACACATAAAAAGCCACAACTTAATATATAAAATTATGTAATCGCAGAGGTGTCCCTATACAACGATATAAACGGCAGCTCCCATGAAAACGACAGTAATAGCTTATTTCCAAAGGAAATTCGCTAGAATGCATTAGTATTGAAATATTCTGAGGGTTTTTCATCGGAAATAGTTTGTTATCATTAATAGTTCTTAAGTTATCCGAGAGATTGTTAAGAACTTCTCGCATAACATGGCAATTTATAGTAAATTTCAAGTCAGTAAAAATCAATTGCAAAACATTTTTCATTTGTTATATCATAGTTATGAAAATTTATTCCAAGTTTTGAGTTGTATTTTGTAAGAAAAATTAATTATTTGATAAATGCTCGGAACCATCTTATGTTAACATTCCCATATTAGACTTCGAAAAGCTAATCGGTACGATTCTCTTCTGCCTATCTTTGCTAAGATTCGTATAATTTTCTTTTAAAGAATAAATAGGCATACTCTTGAAACGTTACAATCTGTGCCAGTTCTCCCCTTAGAGATAAAGGTAATCCATATTATAAAGGTGGCTAAATTATACAATAATAAGCTGTTTAAAAATGTTTGTTTTATAATATGTATGTCGCTAGTATGCTCAGACGAATTATTCCTAAATTTGCTAGTTAGGCTTAAAAATGTTAAAATTTTAAAACCTACCAACCTTAAAAATATTATTTTACCACCCAGTCTTATTTCATAAAATTGTGCTTTTTGTTGCCAAAATATTCTGACAAAATATTCTAAGGTCACAGTTCTTTAGCAAAATTGAGTTTCTAATATGATTATACGTTTCTACAGATAAAACTATCGAATAAAATACTCAAGAGTTTCAAATTTGTTTTATATATAGTTTTCTTTTCTCAATTATATAGAATCCTTTTTAATATTATGTAACCGGTCTGTGTAAAAAATAGTTCATGCGGAACGGTCCCTACCTTATTAGAATTAGATGTTTTATAATTTACTATTTATAATTGTACATTTATAAACATTTATAATTATACTTACTATTTATAACAATAAGAACTCTATGAATAAGAGTCCAAGCTTTCCCCAACACTTTCGAAATGATAAAGGGTGACGCCAACTCCCCCCTTCCCCCCCCCCCCACACACACACACTTACACACACAACAGAAGCCAGTGGTAAAGTGGCTCTATTCACATCCCCCTTCCATCAGTATGCAAGCAGCTTTGGCCGTGAGTCGCATACGAACAGATCTCTGACCACAGCTGACTTGGACACTCTCTATCATCTGTTATTGGGAGGGGTTGCTTGTGTTTTACATCAAAATACAAAGGGCATGTTCCAATGCATCTATGTACATTCATCCTTCCATTTTGAAGTGCTTGTAGCTTTGGACACTTAAAAACAAGAAATGAAAACAGTCATTTGTTTATTACTAAATACAAAGTAAAAAGCAGCTATAGAAAATGCATAGGGCCTATATAAACCACTTGGAATTTTGGTCGCCCTTTTTCCATACATATAATGTAGTTTATTTTATATGATTAGTTTATTATTTAGTATAATTCATTTATGAATTAGTTAGTTTTGTTGCATTTCATGACAATAGCCTTTGGATCATTTACTTTAAAATAAACGTTCATCTTACCTGTTGACTGCCAATGTAGTATAAAGACCACAGCTGTCTTGTGCTTTTATAAAGTCATCTTACATATACGAGAACAAACGTTTATTCCATTTTATATTCGTCGTAAACTATTGAAACAAAATGACAAAACACAACATGAAGGTGACACGGGAAATTTTATAAAGAAAATGTAAAATTATACTTTTCTTACCGTTTTTCCTACTCTTTCAAATGTTACACTTTTATGAGTAAACCACATAATCATAAGAGAACAGTTTAGACAGTCATCTTATCTCATACATGATGTTGGTTATAGTAAGATTCACGAAAATAGTCCTATCCTACGAAAATTTTAACAGTTGTGTCAAAATCGTCCCCTCTCACCACTCTCATCCTGAAATGTTGTCATTTGTAGTTATGTTTACCATGTGTAATATTGAATAAAAATATGTTTCAGGATAGATTTGGCACCAATGTATCATCTCTCACCGGAATATTTTCGTGAACCCTGCGATAATAAAAAACACAAATGAAATTGAAATTCGATCAATATAGTTTTAGACCCATACATTGTTTCCAATGTGGCTTCAATATTTTAAAGAATGAAGTATAAAATGAAGGAAACGATTATAAAAATGGCTAAATTGATTATTCAATTCATAACATAAGTAAAAAAATTATCAGTGTGTATAGTAAAACTCTTAAAACTGTTCAGCAGAAGCCGATTTATTGCGTTGCGGAAGTTCCTGCTTCAGCAACTACTGAAGCGTCTCCTTTTAATCTTGTTTAAGTGCTGTAAGTGGTGCGGTTTTCCGGTTGCCCGCAACAATGGCTGTGTTTTTCAACAATATTTATGGCCATTATTCTTATTGTGGTGCTCTAATGTTATCATTCCTTGTGGTAAGATTACATTAGTACGGTAAATCATTTTCCAACATTAAATATTTCATATGATATAGTTTTATCATTGTTTTGGTTAACTGTCGATCATACAACCTAAAGGATTCCTTGACTAATTGAATGTGTGACATTAAAAATATTAGAGAATATGTATGTTAGTGTGGTACATGTTGTATTGATGTAGAATGTGATCATCAGTACCGTAGTTTGCTTGGCACATATAATGACCAGACATAGATTATGTACAACAATGGCCCTAGGCCTATGCATAACGACATTGTGGAACTGATAAGACACGTAGCGGAGATCAACGTACGGTGCATCAAAGCGTTTATTGATATGAACGGGCGATATTTAATATTATATAGGTATACAATGCACACTAAGAAGCAGTAAATGATAGTAAAATTTACGAATTAATTCTAATGATAAAAATGTACAATTTTATTTCCGATTGGTTTTTTGTTAGTTTTGGCTATTATTTTTTAGAACTGATTATAATGGATAATACCTACTTGTAATATTTATAATGATTTAATCTCATACTTATGGATGTAAATCCTATTTCTCTTATTTCGTAAAAAGTACGGATATTATTTGTTATGCTCAGTTTTTTTCAGCTCATAAAATAAACTTGTGTTACAAGACGGAAATTTAGAATGTATATCGTATCCATAAAAATTCTTTATATGTGGGTAACGGTTACTACTTTTCCTGATGTTTATACATACGATTATCTATTTTTATTATGATTTTAGATATAAGCTACTGTGTTCTAGTAAACGATTGGCAAAAAACAGCCGCAAAAGAAGTAGTAATTTTAGGATATTTTAGGCGCCTGGAAAGAATCAACCGCATAAATACATCACTGAAGCAAATGTTGCATTGTTGAGATAGAAGGCACTCATCAATGACGAAATGTTTGACTCTTTTAATTATTCAAATATTATTGTAAATGTTTTGTTGAAATTGTTTAACTCACTTAATCCTGAAAAGAATTATTCTGGAATAATTTTCATTTTTATTTTGAGTTATTTTAATTTCTTATATTGAAATCACAGAGAAGCAAAGAAACTGTAAAGAGTAAAATTTTTCTAAAACTGAAAAAATTTATAAGAAAACTTTCTTAATTATAGTTAATAATTAACTTTACACTTGATAAAAAATATCATGTAAAACTAGAACAAAATGTTATACAAAGAATATTTCATTATAAACGTATTAGAAAGACCCTTCTCGCGGAACCGAGATTGTTTTTTACACTTGAAGTGTAAACAGCTCTCTTCTTTGTAATTACTGTTTTAAATTAATTCCCCTTTTGCAGTAAGGAAGTAATTTAAGTTTTATGTTTCAACGAATTCCTCACATTAAAACTTGTTTTCATTATTTGCCAATTAAATGTTATTCAGGTCGACATAACTATTAATGGCATTTGTAAGTGTTTTGTTTTTAGTGAGCTCTAGAAACTGTTTTCTAAACTTTGTCAGTAATTTTCATACAAGGAAATATGCAAATATTTAATTACATAAAAATATTGGACAAAGAATTACAACATTGTACTATATGTTACTCTTATGTTTGATTAATGAGTAAAATATTCCCTGAAAAGGAAACAGATGAATATTAAAACAATAGTGGTTAGGTAAAATTGTATTTAAAGTTTTAACAAGTCACTTCTTAAGTTTTTTACAGCTACGCACAACTTCAATATAACTCTATGTGTGCGCCTTGGGTTACCAGTACATCTTTGGTGACTAAGTTCGTTTTTTAGTAACAACCGATTTTCAAAAATCTCCTGATTAGACGTCACTGTATTCATCATTCTCTCTTTTAAAGATTCTAAATTAGGAACTAGGGAGGAATAAACCAAATCTTTGACAAACCCCTCTGCATAAAGAAATCAAGAGGGGTTGAGTATGGCGAACGAAGTGAGGTGGCCATTTAGTGGGGCCATCACGATTTGTTTTTGTAATGCATCACAAGTAAACTGCAATGTTTTAAATCGACTAAGTGTAGGTGTTAACAAATTAATGAGAAAAAATTATATTAAATTCCTTTGAAAACAAAATATAAGATAATTGTGGCTATAAATGTGTCCGCATAGCAAAGCTATAAAATCAGGGCAAGACTTTGTGGACACAGTAATTCGACCTTTCGATATTCCTCACACGGCGCTCTTATTGTGCGAAAATTAAATGTTTAAGGTTAACAATATAAAAATAGTGCTTTCGATTTGTACGTGTTTCAGAAATCGCCCAAATAAAAGGTGTGTTAAAGGTTGTTTACAATGACTGCTCCCAGGTTATCTCATTTCATGTTTTGGTGATATTGCATGCTCTCCTCATCTCACTGTTTGCAATTTTCAATACCTAACACTTTTGACGATTTGAATAACGGCATAAGGAAGGAAAAATTGGAAATCTCTATGGTAGGCGAAGTGATGGTAAGTTTTCAGACAAACTATGAGCACATGTTTGTATACTATGCACATAACAATGTACACACTCTGGAAAATTTCATAAGTTCGAAGTATCATTTCATAAATAAAAAATAACATTAAAAAGAAAACTGGCATATTATTTTTGGAACAACCGTTACTTGAAGTAATGTACATGCATTAAGATATTTGCATATGAATTGTAGGAAAAAAGTAGTATCGCGAAGTATAAAAAGAAAATGCTGATTATGTATAAAATTTTGATATACGAACAAACATAGGCCTACTATAACTTATATTTTTTCATATTAGTTTAAAAATTATGCATGCAAATAAAAAACTTGTTAAATGTTCCAAAACGTCTGATTATTTTCCAAGTTTTAAGAGGACATCTATATATATAATTCCGTAAGCGAATCGGTCCCCACAAAATATCTCGAGTTAGAAGAAAGGTAGGCAACGTATGATGGCTCATTTTAAAGCCTGAGGGCCAAGGACGCAAGGAAAAATACCAGAATCATCAAAGTTACTTGGGCTTCGCCCCATTGGACCTTGGAAGTTCCAATGTTAATCTAATGGGAGAAAGATTTTTAGATCTACACGTGTGATTAAGCAGATGTTCCAGTGTTTTATCATAAACTCAGCTGGTTATTGAGCAGATATTTTGAGTTAAGATAACTATTAAATTATAACTTTTTAAAATTGGCAATGCACTATAAAAAAGGAAATCATCAATAGTCATGGAAAAATTACGGATCCACAGTTTTTTTTTTTCTTCGTGGCTTCATCCACGTCATTACGATTTTATGTGCTGAATATACCGCACTTAAAAGTAACTTAGCCGTGGCATGGTTGATATAATAGTTGGTAAAATTATCTTTTCTCAGTCCATGTCGTTTAGTTATTACGTTACTGCTTTATATATTGGCTCTTTATGGGCTAGAGTTGAATCGTTTTATTATTTGTTAATTGTTACTAACATTAGATAACCTCCGTATGAGGAATATTTATTTTATTTTATTTATTCTCTGCTTTCCTTACGTACGTCGTACGGAAACAATAAATGCTCATTAATCCATAAATACTGGGAGCTTTTCATGTATACAGTGTCCAAAAATGAAGAATATATAAAAAAATGTTCTACTTCATTGAACGAATAAACAAAATAGACTACAATCATATCACACGGACCGTCGCTAGAACAAGGGACGGGTGGGGGGCATGGGGGCACGGGAGAATCGTGGGTGCGGGTTTATGGGGGGCATGAGGGGTGTCAGTGGCACAGGGCGTAGGGGGGCATGGGGCAGGAATGGGGGACATAGAGAGCACGGGGGCCTCGAGAAAGAATGGTGGGCATGTGAGCTTAGGAGAATGGGGGGCACGGAGGCATGGGGCACAAGAGTACGGCGCATGGGGATACTCGGGCCACGGAGGCATAAGGGGTACAGGAAGCACAGGCCACGAGAGAGGGCACGGAGGAGGCTTGGGGGGGACATAGGGTACACGGGGGAGGAAGAACAGGCACCAGGAAACGGGGATATAGGAGGCACGGGAGAATCGTGGGTGCGGGTTTATGGGGGGCATGAGGGGTGTCAGTGGCACAGGGCGTAGGGGGACATGGGGCAGGAATGGGGGACATAGAGAGCACGGGGGCCTCGAGAAAGAATAATGGGCATGTGAGCTTAGAGAATGGGGGGCACAGAGGCATGGGGCACAAGAGTACGGCGCATGGGGGTACTCGGGCCACGGAGGCATAAGGGGTACAGGAAGCACAGGCCACGAGAGAGGGCACGAAGGAGGCTTGGGGGGACATAGGGGACACGGGGGAGGAAGAACAGGCATCAGGAAACGGGGATATGGGAGGCACGGTGAGGAATGGTGGCTATCATAGGGGGTATAGGAAGCACGGGTCACGAGAGGGGGGATGGGGGAGACTTGGGGGACTTAGAGGGCAAGGGTAAGGAATGGGGGACATAGAGAGCACGCGGACATCGATGAAGAACGGCGGACATGTGAGCACAGGAGAATGGGGGTCACAAAGGCATAGGAGACACAGTAAGCACGGGTGACGAGATGGGGCATGGGGGAGGCTTTGGGGGACATAGGGTCACGGGCAGAAACAGTAGGCATCGGGGAACGGGGATATGGGAGGCACGGGGAGGAATGGCGGGCATGGAGGCACGAGGATATGGGAGACACGGGGGTATGGGCATGTTGGCACAAGGCGCACTAGAAAAGTCGGTGGCACGGGGGATAGCTGGGTATAGGGGGTACAGGGGAGGAATGGGCATGTGATCAGTGCGGGCATGTGAGCTTGGGAGAATGGGGGGCACAGAGGCATATGAGCATAGAGGCATGGGGGCACGGGGTACGGGGCATGGGGTACTTGGGCCACGCGGGCATAGGGGGTACAGAAGGAGGAGAACGGGGGAGGCTTTAGGGAACATAGGAAGCACGGGGAGGAACGGTGGGCATGGGTGCACTTAGGTATGGGAGGCACGGTGGCATTGGCATAGGGCACAATTGGCACTAAAGACGTCGGTGGCACGGTGGTTGGTTAGGAAAGGGATGCACGAGGGAGGAATGGGGGACATAGAGGTTACGGTTGCCTCGGGGAAGAACGGCGGACATGTGGTCACGGGAGAATGGGGGCACAGGGGTTCGGGGGCTTGGGGGGTGCTAGGAATATGGGGTACAGGAAGCACGGATTACGAAAGGGGTCGAAAGACAGGGCGTGTGTGGGGGAGTGGGGGCCACAGGGGTCCTAGATGCAGTAGTGTACAGTATTAAGGGGATGGTAACCATTTTGTCATGTTGTATTGAACTATTGTATTTACTTAGTTACAAACTCATTATGTGTACATGTTTAAGTCAAAACTAATTTTATTGCGTCCGGTAGTCAAATAGTTCAAAAAATTGTATTTTTTCACAAAATAAGTTTCGTCAAGAAAAAGTTATATTATAAGAAAATCCAACCGTGTAAATTCACATTACAGCTTGAGAATAAATATAGTAACTGTGCAACTTTGTTGATGAATTGAAACTTAATTTTGGAACATCATCATTTTGATTTTTTTCTTCGTGGCTCCATCCACGTCATTACGATTTTATGTGCTGAATATACCGCACTTAAAAGTAACTTAGCCGTGGCATGGTTGATATAATAGTTGGTAAAATTATCTTTTCTCAGTCCATGTCGTTTAGTTATTACGTTACTGCTTTATATATTGGCTCTTTATGGGCTAGAGTTGAATCGTTTTATTATTTGTTAATTGTTACTAACATTAGATAACCTCCGTATGAGGAATATTTATTTTATTTTATTTATTCTCTGCTTTCCTTACGTACGTCGTACGGAAACAATAAATGCTCATTAATCCATAAATACTGGGAGCTTTTCATGTATACAGTGTCCAAAAATGAAGAATATATAAAAAAATGTTCTACTTCATTGAACGAATAAACAAAATAGACTACAATCATATCACACGGACCGTCGCTAGAACAAGGGACGGGTGGGGGGCATGGGGGCACGGGAGAATCGTGGGTGCGGGTTTATGGGGGGCATGAGGGGTGTCAGTGGCACAGGGCGTAGGGGGGCATGGAGCAGGAATGGGGGACATAGAGAGCACGGGGGCCTCGAGAAAGAATGGTGGGCATGTGAGCTTAGGAGAATGGGGGGCACGGAGGCATGGGGCACAAGAGTACGGCGCATGGGGATACTCGGGCCACGGAGGCATAAGGGGTACAGGAAGCACAGGCCACGAGAGAGGGCACGGAGGAGGCTTGGGGGGGACATAGGGTACACGGGGGAGGAAGAACAGGCACCAGGAAACGGGGATATGGGAGGCACGGGAGAATCGTGGGTGCGGGTTTATGGGGGGCATGAGGGGTGTCAGTGGCACAGGGCGTAGGGGGACATGGGGCAGGAATGGGGGACATAGAGAGCACGGGGGCCTCGAGAAAGAATAATGGGCATGTGAGCTTAGAGAATGGGGGGCACAGAGGCATGGGGCACAAGAGTACGGCGCATGGGGGTACTAGGGCCACGGAGGCATAAGGGGTACAGGAAGCACAGGCCACGAGAGAGGGCACGAAGGAGGCTTGGGGGGACATAGGGGACACGGGGGAGGAAGAACAGGCATCAGGAAACGGGGATATGGGAGGCACGGTGAGGAATGGTGGCTATCATAGGGGGTATAGGAAGCACGGGTCACGAGAGGGGGGATGGGGGAGACTTGGGGGACTTAGAGGGCAAGGGTAAGGAATGGGGGACATAGAGAGCACGGGGACATCGATGAAGAACGGCGGACATGTGAGCACAGGAGAATGGGGGTCACAGAGGCATAGGTGACACAGTAAGCACGGGTGACGAGATGGGGCATGGGGGAGGCTTTGGGGGACATAGGGTCACGGGCAGAAACAGTAGGCATCGGGGAACGGGGATATGGGAGGCACGGGGAGGAATGGCGGGCATGGAGGCACGAGGATATGGGAGACACGGGGGTATGGGCATGTTGGCACAAGGCGCACTAGAAAAGTCGGTGGCACGGGGGATAGCTGGGTATAGGGGGTACAGGGGAGGAATGGGCATGTGATCAGTGCGGGCATGTGAGCTTGGGAGAATGGGGGGCACAGAGGCATATGAGCATAGAGGCATGGGGGCACGGGGTACGGGGCATGGGGTACTTGGGCCACGCGGGCATAGGGGGTACAGAAGGAGGAGAACGGGGGAGGCTTTAGGGAACATAGGAAGCACGGGGAGGAACGGTGGGCATGGGTGCACTTAGGTATGGGAGGCACGGTGGCATTGGCATAGGGCACAATTGGCACTAAAGACGTCGGTGGCACGGTGGTTGGTTAGGAAAGGGATGCACGAGGGAGGAATGGGGGACATAGAGGTTACGGTTGCCTCGGGGAAGAACGGCGGACATGTGGTCACGGGAGAATGGGGGCACAGGGGTTCGGGGGCTTGGGGGGTGCTAGGAATATGGGGTACAGGAAGCACGGATTACGAAAGGGGTCGAAAGACAGGGCGTGTGTGGGGGAGTGGGGGCCACAGGGGTCCTAGATGCAGTAGTGTACAGTATTAAGGGGATGGTAACCATTTTGTCATGTTGTATTGAACTATTGTATTTACTTAGTTACAAACTCATTATGTGTACATGTTTAAGTCAAAACTAATTTTATTGCGTCCGGTAGTCAAATAGTTCAAAAAATTGTATTTTTTCACAAAATAAGTTTCGTCAAGAAAAAGTTATATTATAAGAAAATCCAACCGTGTAAATTCACATTACAGCTTGAGAATAAATATAGTAACTGTGCAACTTTGTTGATGAATTGAAACTTAATTTTGGAACATCATCATTTTGATTTTTTTCTTCGTGGCTCCATCCACGTCATTACGATTTTATGTGCTGAATATACCGCACTTAAAAGTAACTTAGCCGTGGCATGGTTGATATAATAGTTGGTAAAATTATCTTTTCTCAGTCCATGTCGTTTAGTTATTACGTTACTGCTTTATATATTGGCTCTTTATGGGCTAGAGTTGAATCGTTTTATTATTTGTTAATTGTTACTAACATTAGATAACCTCCGTATGAGGAATATTTATTTTATTTATTCTCTGCTTTCCTTACGTACGTCGTACGGAAACAATAAATGCTCATTAATCCATAAATACTGGGAGCTTTTCATGTATACAGTGTCCAAAAATGAAGAATATATAAAAAAATGTTCTACTTCATTGAACGAATAAACAAAATAGACTACAATCATATCACACGGACCGTCGCTAGAACAAGGGACGGGTGGGGGGCATGGGGGCACGGGAGAATCGTGGGTGCGGGTTTATGGGGGGCATGAGGGGTGTCAGTGGCACAGGGCGTAGGGGGGCATGGGGCAGGAATGGGGGACATAGAGAACACGGGGGCCTCGAGAAAGAATGGTGGGCATGTGAGCTTAGGAGAATGGGGGGCACGGAGGCATGGGGCACAAGAGTACGGCGCATGGGGATACTCGGGCCACGGAGGCATAAGGGGTACAGGAAGCACAGGCCACGAGAGAGGGCACGGAGGAGGCTTGGGGGGGACATAGGGAACACGGGGGAGGAAGAACAGGCACCAGGAAACGGGGATATGGGAGGCACGGTGAGGAATGGTGGCTATCATAGGGGGTATAGGAAGCACGGGTCACGAGAGGGGGGATGGGGGAGACTTGGGGGACTTAGAGGGCAAGGGTAAGGACAAGCCCCTAGTTTGTTCAGGTTTGAAGCCGGGCTGCGCCTATGATGGAGGGGAGAGAGGCACGTGAGTGCGCGTGCGTCGCACAATACCGCGCGTCGAGCGGCCATGAACGGCCACTGTCATTGCAGCGACTACTCTTGCGCTCTGAGTAATTTTGATTAACGATGCCTTATTGTGTCGCATACGGCTGCAATAATAATTTAAGAAAAAAACGGTTGGTGTTTCTTTTCACAGGCACGTAGTTGATTAGCTGCAAATGTGTTAAATAGCTACTAACTAATCAATTTATTTTAGGCCTACGGTAATTTTTTTTCAGTTTGCTCAGTCAATAACTTACACCAACTGTTGAAACTGCATTATACTTTAACATTTTAACACTGTCTACTTAATGTTTACTACACGCTCTGTTTATGTTAACTATAAAATTACAAAATATGAAATACTGAATTGCTTTAGCTTGTTTGGTAAAATACACTGTTTCTGCTTTTTGGAGGATTTTATACTGTGGTAAGAAGCGTTATCCATCACTATGACTTAGGGTTTCGTCAAATAATTAGGAATTAAGAAATCCTTAAACTATTTATAAAATGTTTTACGATGGAAAGCCATTAGCTTAGCTGCGAAGTGGTACGCCCGTTCAAACTGAATGATACGATTTTGCTCTTTTATTGGGCGTGTACGTGGACGTCCCCATTTAATACGATTTCCTTCCATGATAAACCATAAAACTATAGATTGTCACTAAATTACTGAATACTAACTACCAACACAATTTAGACATACAGCATATGGACAACTAACTGTTGACACAACCATAGTACATATAAACAACAATAGGCCTACACGACGCTTATCTAAGACACGTGTGCGAGACATTGTCAGAATTGTCAACTTTTTGGTGCATGGCAACGTCATTTGATATTGCCAGATCATTTGTTGTTATGATAAGTGTGGTTACTTTTTAAGAGAAGGGGGCAAAATTAAACCTTTACTGTCAGTTTATTTTATTATTTTTTTTTTTAGTTCAGAACTTTTTTATATCATAAAGTTGCTGAATATTAACTATTTTTTTCGTTTTAATAATTTGTATGTAAAAATATTGATAGGCAGGTTTTAACACCCATGTTATACAGTCAATAAAGGAGGCTACTTTTTCTGTTTTAAAAACAAACAGTTTTTATTTCTAATAAATATCTTAGTAAAATTTACATAGTATCAAATATCAATTAAAACTTCAATTAAAAATACACCGTACATATCAATGTATTTTTTGTAATATCTAGTGTCTTATTATGTTTATATAAGCTAATTTTTGTTTTGTTTTAAATAACTATGTATTTTTAAAATCATACATATTTAAATTTTGTTAATACATTTTGTCGTTTTCAAGGAAATGTTTTTCTTGTTTATTAATGCCTTTCCTTAGTCATTATTCAATAATAAAGTGCTGCAGTAATTATTTTGGATACAATCACCATTAAAAAATAATAATTCACAAAATAATAATAATAAAGTAATAAACTATCAAAGTTGTATACGTGCGACAAGTGCTCCGAACGGCGCGGCGGCACGGGTCGCGGCAGCCGGCCGTCGGCAATTAAACTATTAACTTTGAATTAGAATAAAACCAAAACGAAGCGTTCTACAAAAAAATTTTAAATTACAAAGTTGCGATTTAAGTCTTTTCCAACAACTTTCCCGCTGACAAAATTCACCTGACCAATAAATAAAAAACTTCCTCGCTTACTAACTTTTTGATGTCATGAATTTCAAACAAAAGTGCTTTGCTATAATTTTGTATTTTATTCTTCGTCTTATTATTTTAATTTCGACATAAAAACATTACCATAGGCACCGTTATATAGTAATGTTCATCATACTAAAATATCAAAATTTTATCTTGACTATAACTATATTTTTTTACAGTGTTAATGAAACGCGGCGAATTAAAAATTGCGCCCGTCGCGAGCAGTAGACCCGCTAGTTGCACCTATGTGGAACTATAGAAAGTGGCTTCAACACCTATCAATGTTAAAGGATAGGGATTGCCAGTCTATGGTATTCCTTGGTCGCTGAGTTTGTTTCTAAAGCTCTTTATATACCTAAAAAATTATTATTTACCATCCTTAACTTTGAAAACAAGAGAAAATTGTCTTGATTTAAAGTACTTTAGAGGGATCCAAACCTGTTTTTTATACAGACAAAAAATTACATTTTATGATTGTTAAGACAACAAGGAGCCAATTAAAAACAATTATTGGGGTGTATTGGTTTTATTATTTTTAGCGAATTTTGCTATAGAGAATACATTATTTTCATATTTTAAAGTATTATAACAGTATGACCAAAATTTTATATAAACGGTTTTTTTTTCAAAAAAGATCTCTTAACAATCATTGTTAACTTGTGTTAGTTGTTAATTACAAATATTTGTTGCCGGAAGTTATGGAACTAACATTATCAAAAACCTTTTTTCAATCTTAACTTTAAATATATTGCATATAACGATTCTTATTTAAAGAACTGTTAAGAAAATTGCATGGAACATAAACGTCCCTAATAATGGTTGTAACAGCTTAGATTTATTGCACTTCCGTAGAACATTTTGCCATGAGTGAATGTTAAAACATAAGTGATTTATGTAGCGTTTCTCCTTCCATTACCGAAATTGAATCGGTCAGTGAAATATGTTAGGGCTGGTAGCTTAGGGACATCATTGCAGTTTATGGCTAAAAGATACTTTTTAATTCTGTATAAAGTGTAATGTGTACAAGGTTATTGAATTGCTATTATGGTAGTGATTTGGTAAAAATACATAATAAAGTAATTTTGTAAAATCTTTCCAGGAAAATAACTTGTTGGTATATTTATTGACTTTCTGTGATAACATATTATTTTCTCACCATCTGATTTTATTAATTTTATCTTTTGCTCTTAAGTCTTGTGCTGAACATAGACGCCGGATGGCAAGGTGCGATAATAAAGTAAAACAATATCAATGATAATAATTATCAAAATACTCAGGTAGTGAATAATAATCACATAAAATATAAGATAATTGTTTATTTTTAACCACTTAACTTTTGAAAATCACGGAATGAATACAACGAAACTCTCAACATGCATCACTGACAACATCAACTAAATCTCTTTATACGTAAAGTACTTGCAAAACTTTTACTTAAAAAACAAACGACACTTAAAACATTTTCATGGCAATCAAACAAAAGCAACAATGTTTAATGATCATATTCGATGAAAGTTTTTGTCGTTTACATTTATATCATGTGAATGCAGGTCAGCGGCCAAAGTCAATTTATTTTAAGTTACATTATCAAGAACCCTACTATAGTAACAAGAAAATAAGTATCAGCAATGAAAAAATAACAATTATAAAATATCATTGAATTTACCATTAAGTTTCAATTAAGATCACTGTACTGTCAAATAAATAAAAAAATTAATAGACTTCAATAATTTCAAGATTTAAAATTGAATCGCCGGAGTTATATAGCTCGCCGTAATCATACCATTGTTGCAACGGAGGGCTTCCTTAACTCCATTTCTCCAGGATTCAATACGCCATTCAATCGGAACCCTCCCGGGCGAGGAATTAGTTCACAAAGGAACAATAATAAAGTTGCTGTGCTTCGATATCCTTAGAAATTCTGAGATTAAAAACTATTCAATTTTTTTTGTTTGTAAAAAACGATAATATTAATAAAAGGATTCGGCACACAGTTTGAATTAATCAACTGATTTATACAACATCCTTATAATATGTGAAGCCATCGTAAACACAAGATTTATGGAGGAATAGTATAACTGCTTTTCAAGGTCTGGTGTATAACTTTGTTGTGTTCCTGATAAGAATCTTTAAAAATAAACAATTACAGCTGACTGAATAACCGGATGAAACAGAGTTGCTAAGGTGACGATATTTATCGTGTTGACACTATATTACTTTTATTTTACATTTTAATTATATGTAACATTAGATAATCATTCAACTAACAACTAACAGGGTAAATGTGCAACAATAAATCCTACCCTTGTTTACATTTAAACTTTATACAAAATATCTCCAACGCAAACGAGAACAACTGTTATTTCCAGCAGCGTTGACAACACTTGCAGATAACAAAGAGTAACATGTTGATTTTTAACATGTTTTAACCGATATATGCTCGGTGGTGACAACCAAAATTGTGGCATAAATTGGCACCATTGTTTTATTGGAATCACTGAGATCCCTACCTGTCCAGAAACTACAGTCATCTTGTTGAGATCACAGCGCTTACCTTGCATCTGGAAATATGTGAACTAATCAGGTGTGTTTAATTCAAATTCAAGTTTGTCTTATTTAGTAGTTTAGTAAAAAGTTTATTTTTTTATTCAATATATTCCTATTCTGAAAGGCATAAGGGGAAAGCCAATGAAGTTTGTCTTTTATTCATTAATATGATTTACATTCTGAAATTTGGATTGAATTACAAACTTTAACAGCTGTTGATTGTGACAGACATATCGTAACATATCGTAACAGAAGAACCCATGTTAAAAGTGGAATGGGAGCAATCAACCTTCTGAAATTTCAATCCAATTTTGTAATAATTCGGATCATTAGGCTGCACAGGTAACCCTAGTTACTAAGGTATAGAAACACATGTTTCAAATTACTTTTATAGAAGATTAAATAAATATACGTAGGAATATATTCTTCTTTGTATTATATTTTAACTTCTTTTTATTCGCGTGTTATTTTAAAATTGAGTTCATATCAAGAAAATGTACCAAAACCAAGTGGAAACTAAGCGAAACTCCCCATTAGTGGTAATATAACTTTAGAATTTCATTAACGCAGTCAGCGTGTGGACCGTGGAAAGGTCCTGTCGCTGACACATAATTTTGCTCTCCGTTGACTTTTTCCTAAAAATAAAGAAAAAACTCTTTTTATATCCCAATATAAAAAATTGTTTTTAACCCTGTTATAAGGTACGGTTTGAATGCGAGTTCATGTTCTTGTGTGACGTTAAACATTACTTATTTATTTATGAAAATACCCTTTTATTTAAGATATAAACTTTATTTAAAATATGTAGCTATTTAGAAGGGTCTAACTTCCAACATAATAAGAGTTTTCTTCTGATAAACGATGCGAATTAACTTTTTACCGGACTTTAAACCAAAAGTAAAATTGCAATAACACAATGAAGGTGAATTTGAATTTTAAAAAGCAGATAACATACGATGATGCCTTAAATATCAAATTGTATATATCAGTCCCAAAAGTGTTTTTCCTATTATTAAGTTGAGTTTAATCTACTATAGTGCTGCATTTCTATAAAAACAACTGTATTATATTTTTTTATTTAAATAAAACCTTCGGTTAAGACTTCTTTAAGACTATAAAGGGGTCAAATTATACAAGGTTATGACAGAAAAAAACAACCAAATAATTCAATATACCATGGGTCTCTTTTGACTGTTTTCCGTCTGTATGTAAATTTTAATTTATCCATGACATTTTTCAATATTTGAGTTACTGAATTGAAACTTGGTAAAACTATTATGTGCTTTGATATTCTGGTCTAGATAAATTCTGAAAATTTGACCGATTTGATAATGGGATAACAGTCCCGAAACTAGTCTTCTAGACAATTCACACGGATTGAAGGCGGAAAGGTATTATAACCTACTATTATTAAGTCTTTCATCAATCCAAGGGGCAAATATATGAATAAAGAAAATTTATGACTTTTACAGTTCCAAAATGAGGATATTAAAAATTTTCAAATTAAAACATAAAATCAAAGTTTCCACAAATTTTTACTTAAGGCAAAAAGAAAAATAATTAATTAAGGTACAAAAAATCTAAAGACTGTAAAGTTTTTACAGTCTTTAGATTTTTTTCGTTAACAGAATTTTTCTGTTTGAACGCCAAACAACAAAGAAATGGGAGTTTTATTTTTGAAAACACGCTTTTGCCAGTCGACCTATGCAAATTTGCATTCTTTTGTTTACTATTACATATTTCTCTGTCGTCTGATCTTTGCAATCTTAGTGTTTTTGGTTACATAACGCAGGGTAAAAAATATAAAGGTTAAAGTAAATTACTTGGATGGTTACATTTCGCTACATATTTGTTATCAGTAACTATTTGAAGTATTTTTGTTTGTTTTTGCGATATTTGGGTTAGAAAAAACTACCTTTAAAACCATTAAAGTTAGAAATGTGTAAAAAGAGTCAAAACGAATTGATCTAGAACCCATGTTATATTGAATATTTTTGCTTAATTTTCACATCCTGAGTAACCTAGAAAAATTTGGTCCAATCTTTGCGAGATATAGAATGAAAAATGCATTCTTTCTATTTGCATCTTCTATCGAAGAGATTCTTCCACGCTAAAAAGAATAATCCTTCTTTTGGTGGTCGATAAGGTGTTATAAATTTGTATTTGTAGTAGTACTACACTTAAGACTTTTACAACTTATCTGGCTTATTTTGTGTGTGTTTTTTCATTGTATTGCATTGTGACTGATTTATGAATAAAGAAAACAAGTTCATATAATGTTATGATTAGATATATCATAACTAGATTTATGTTTTTTGTCGTTTTAGTACATTTCCAATATAATAATTTAAGTATTTTACTAAATAAAGCAATGTGTCAAAATTCGGCGGCGGAACGTCGATCTCTCTAACAACCATAGGAAATTAAATGTCACCCCCAGCTCTGTTTGACACAGACTCTCCCTGAACGCGCGCAAGTTAATTACTTTTCTCTGATGTTTCAGAAAAACTTTAATTATTAAAAAAGTTTATCACAAATGCCACTCTTAAGCTTGTAACCGAATACCATTTTGACGCTTAGCAACTTTTTGGGATATTTAATAACAGTTAACTAGAGTTGCGACAATCTGATATTAACAATCCTTTAATAGATAATATTTTCACATGATTTTTTCAACAGTTATTTGTAAGATGTTAGTTACTGAGGTAGAACTGAAACCTGGTTTGAAACAATTTCTAACAGTTTAGATATTAAGCCTACACAGATACATGTTTTCTTCAGAAAATAAGTTAAATCCCTCATGATAAATAATGAACAATAATTTATATTATTAGTTATATGAAACTACTTTACACGTTAAATTATGATAGAACAACAGGCTTACCGTAAGGCTCGAGGAGGTCTTGGAAATATCGCGGTAATATCGGGTTGTGTTTCAATTTGCTGCTCCGCATTTGTTTCTTCTCTTCCCCTTACTCTCTACGTCACTTTTAACTCTGGTTCAACATTCAAAATATCCTTTCATTATTCTTCGTTTTCCCTACAGACTGAAATTCCTGTGTATCTGTTCTGGGACGTTCAAAGGCTCACAATTGGTAAAAGTGCATCATTTCTGAACTGAAATTAAAGTAGAATTTTAGTTTTTAAAAGTATTAAAACTTAAATTTACAGTACCTATTTAAGTTTAGTATCGTACTCGTAGTTTACTAAAAGAGTTTATCTTGGTTTGCCTGAACGTATTTCTAACTATAATAATTATGTTGTGAATAAAACAATGGATCTACTTTATAAATTTGCTATACATTTGTAAGCAAATTTAACCGTTGAAATAATATTGACATTTACGTCCTACAGGCCTACTACAAAACAGGAAGGTAATACGATGAGACTACAAAACAGCGGAATGAGACTTCATTTACGGAATTCAATCATTTTTTAAAGATTTTTTACACATTATTGCTACATAAAATCAATAATCAAGAAAATGTATTGTCGTTAGACTACAGAACCTGGCCTAAGGACTCAAGTCCCTAAAAAAAAGTGCAAATCAATTTTTTGTTTGATACTCTAAAACTCTACAAACTCTACTAATCGTACAGATCGTACAACAGAAAGCGTTTTCTTGCCTTGGAACCTCATTAAGTGGCTTAATTATCAACCTTAAATGTCAACCGCGGTTGTACCGTAGAAATGTGTCCAGTATCAATGGATTCGCATCTAATGGTTGTTAATTCAATGTAATATGGACTAACGGATAAAAAAAAACAAAAAAAAAACAAAAAACAAACAAACAAAAAACGCTCTATATAGTGAACAGCTGGTTACATGTATATACGGTCGAGCATTGTATATGTAGATGCGATATGTCGAGTTGTTAGCGGTCGAGTTTGTGAGGTGTAACTGTATGCTAAAAATTAGTAGTAAAATATATTGAGATGTATTATAAAGGATGTGTAATGCTTAAAATTTCTAAACAAGTCAAAACTACAAAATCAGAAAACTTTAATCTTTTAAATTATCAATTACACTTGACAATAAATATAGTACTCATTTAAATTATGTTTTGTTTGTTTATTGCTAGTTAATTTATCGATTTTTTGACGTAAATAAAAAAGGATAATCGGTCTTACCTTTTAGGGTAGTCAGTTCAAAAGAACGTCTGCTGATATCACGTAATGCTTTTGATAATAATATTTATCCTTTGACGCTGTTTAACAATGTATGTCAAACCTTACAAAAAGTCTTATATGAATGGGCGCTCTTACACTACTTACTTAATGAAAATGTATTTTCATTATTTCCTTTGCATTTTATTTTCTTGTATTTTTGTTCAACTAAACACGTTTTCCTAGCGAAAGCAAAATTCTTAACACAAGTATTTAATAATTTTGCAACATTATTATGAAGGATTCAATAATGTTTTTAAATATTAAGGTAGTATTTTTGGTTGTCTAATACAATACTGCCTTCTATTTGAAATTTTTCAATTAAACCAAATACATTTTCATCACAGTTTTATCTCATCCTCAAATGTATTAAAGTAATTAGAACGAATTATAATACTAAAGTGTTATTTTACCGGAATATGTACTAAGTAGTGATCTAAAACAGGAACCTACTCGAGCAACTTGTGAGCTAACGTGGCGCATTTATTGATATTGACGGGAAGCGCCCCCTGGCCCCGGATGACGTCAGGATGCGAGGTAATTAAATCTCCTCCGTTCTGATCCTGGATAAACCCTTTTCTTCATTCATGTCACGGACTCCGTCAGAATCCTTAGGGATATGTCGGATCCCTATAACCCCGCCATCCTTAAGGGATAGTAAAATTAGTCCCTACTTTAAACGCAATTGTGCTTTTGTTTCGCAATTCTTGTAAAGATAATCTATATCAAAGTCTGGGATATGTTGAAACTTGATCCTACTCTTTTGTAGTTTTTTTTCTGTATGTACTTTTGAGGCTATTTAGGGTTTGTGTTTACATTGTAAGCATGGTAACTAAAAGTTTAAATCAATAATTGTAAAGGTAACATATAATAGTGTAGCGGTAGCCTAGCCGCTTGCCTCAGGTTAACATTGGAAACTAAGATATGCGAATGTGCTAGACAAGAAAATATTGATAAAACATTTAAAAACAGTATACTTTTTATTTTATATATTCTATATCTTACTATATGTAAATGCAGAAACAGAAGTTCATTGCACATGACTTTAAAATACATAAAGAATTAACTAAACTTCTGCTAAGTGAAAATATGAACATGTCTTTGTAGTTTGAATTAATTGTGATTTAGTTGTAAAAATATTTCACCGTTGACTACGAAATAAAACATTATACCGCTTCGTGATCTGGAGCCTGGTGTCAGGCCGTTTCTTAAGTTGAAAAACCGGAATAAATCAAACAAGAAACTCCTTGAAACTGTGTGGAATTTATATAAGAAATCGAAAATTCTAATGTAAATAAAATTGTGCATCAAAAGAAAATTTAGTAATATCAACGATACTGTAACACAATTCATAACATAATACTAGAGTTTTTTTAACACAGAGAATATCAAATTATGAATACACCAAAGTACTCCAAAGTACTCAAAGAACACTAATAAGTGGATCAATTTTTTCAAGATTTTTAAATGGTAGTTTTCAATGTACGAAACTTAACTGAAGCTAAAAAATTTAAAAGTAAGAGTTTTAGTCTATGGTTGAGGTCGCTTTTGGATTCTTGTTTTTAGACTTTGCTAAATGAAGTATTCAGTTTTTTTAGGTATGCTAATATAAGACACCCCTCATCTGAAGACGTTCTGTTGAATTATACATCAACCTGGGGTTGAGTTTTCATAAGAAGTCACAATCGATTATTTTAAGTGACTTACATTTTATGTTGATCACAATTCAATCTATAGTTTTATATTGTTATAAATATAACAACCGTGAATTATTTAAAATTTTATAGACTATGGGATTACCACTAAAAACACAGGGTGACACTTGGGGAATGGACGGGTTTGAATACAATGATACTCATCCAATTTTAATATAAATTATTTTACATTTATACAAAATGAAATCTCATTACTTTTTATCTTAGTTAACAAACCTTATCAAATGTCATTTTAGTTATTTGTGAAATATAATATTGACAATATGATGTTTAAAATTTTGAATGCAGAACTACAGTCTTTTCTAAACACTTCCATCACAAGCATTAACATCTCTGTAGGGATGACATCAATTTCTTCAATGAATACATTCTATAATTCATAAAATTTCGTCGTTTATAATTATTGAAACAGCTCTCAATTTACCAAGATGGTAAGATATTTATCAAACGCTAATATAGAGATTTTAAGTACGAATACAGATTACTACGTATTTGAGGTAATAATAGTGTCAAATACAGTTAAGTAACCAGATCAAGTGGTTTCGAATAAGTTTTATACAGTATACACTTATTTAGCTATAACTTCACACAATCAACATCAATATTTTTATATTAATTTATTTTCCATATCAAAAAAATCTATTTATTAATAATAAATTCGTAAGACTATTTTTATTTTATTAAATTTTCATTAATTTAGGCCTATATTCAAAATATTTAAACATTTTTTACTATGCGCTAGCTTTCATCTTTAAATATTTTTCAGATTCCATTGAAAAGATGGAGTTTGTTCAAGTGTAAAAGTGAAGCTGCGATCCTCAAGCGACTGAGCGCGTTGTCAGCCCATCCGTGAATTCGGGAATCGCAACTTTCTTGGCTTTCAAAACGCTTACTTTACCATTGTCGATTTGATTCAATTCAGATCATCTCAAAGAGCTGTTGCGAAAATCACTAATAAAAATTATGGATCAATGTTACTTTATTGGTTTTGAATTAAAAACTATTCACTTGAGTTTCATTTGCCTGATGTTTAGAAAGACATAGCAAATATTTAAGATAAAAATCTAATGCTATTTATTATATTTTGAGTACTTAGATATTTTGTGTTATGGAAACAATGAAAATATCCTGAATAATTGTATCACATTGACAAACAACCACTTTTAAAAATAATTTTATTTTTAAACTAATAAATTTTGAAACTATAGAAATTAGTAATTGTATTATTTATTTATTTACATTTGCATTATTTATATCACTTACTAATGTTTAATGTATATTTAAATCTATGAGGAACACAGTAAAAATATGTGTACGCTATAACTCTTCAATCTCAGAGGAAAATTTACTATCATGGTAGCCTAATCATAACAGTATGCACCTAAAAGGCATATTAACCTACCTATTAAGAATTTTAAGATTTGTTTGGTTCATACTCGTATGTTTTATAAACTTTCAATATTTTTATGTAACCTATTTTTATTTCCACATAAAAATTAATAAAATAAAATAATTCAAGAGATTTTTTAAAAGTATATAATGCAGATTAAATTCCAGTTAAGTAACTAAGAACAGTACACTACAACTTCTAAGAGGGCAAGTAAAATGAAGTTTTAAGAAAACTTTCTTTGTACTGATATAGGCATTTATAAATATTTGTACTGAAATATTAGATGGTTCCCCCTGACCATTTTTACTATTTTACTATTTTAAGCTTCCATTATGACTATTTTCCTCTAGAATAATTTGGAAAACTTACTATAAACTAAAATTATACTTAAACGTTTATAAAAATGGAAATTTGGCTTTATATGAGCTTCTTTATGATGGTTGCACTAGGTAAAATATATTAAAGGGTAAGCGATTATTTCCATTGTAATCATCATTCACTATTGAGGCATTTAGTAATCTTGTATGTATAAGGCATTTTGGCTTGCCCCCCCCCCCCCCCACCCGCCCCCAATAAAACTCTGAATTGCGGTCCATGAAGTAATGTTTTCACAATGACTACCTTCTAATATCTAATGTTAGAATGGAACCTTCTATAATGTATTTTTATAAAAATATCAGCCAATAAACTTTAAATTGATGTTTTTGGTTGTTTATGAAATTGTTTATATTTTTTTTTACGAGACAAAAAATTTTATCCAACCATATTATACATGACGACTTTTCCCATTTACATTCCTAATTTCCCATTATGAATACCAGTAGGTCTGCAGGAAGGTCGAGGAGAGAGAATTGAAATATCTCGGTAATATCGGGTTGTGTTTCAATTTGCCCTTCGCCATTTGTTTCTGAGGCTCCCCTTACATCGTACTTCATCATTTTCAACTATACCCCAACTACCAAATAATTTATGCACAGAAATGGTTACTTTCAATGTTAAAAGAACTTGCCCATAAAGGCAGAGTTTTGACGGTTATGCGAAATGAGACAAAACTTTATCAGCAATAAAACTGTATAAACATTTTTATGGTTTAAGCCCTGAACAAGAGGAAGTGACAAGCACACATTAGGAACACATAAGAGGAAGTGACATATTTTATCACATATTAAAAACAAATAAACTTCAATTCTTTATTAGAAGCACACGAGTTGGTCAGATTTAAATTTTTTCTTTGATGGTTTGTTTTAATTGTTTATTTACCTACATCCTAACAAATTGTATGGACTCACAATAAAAACAAAAACTATAAGAAAATACCTCCCACGCACCAATGAATTTGTTGTAGGGATGACTCCACACAGTGTCATAATGTATCCTGGATAATTTGAAGAAGGAAAAACTAACACTTATCATTAGCATTTTAAGGAAAAGATAACAAAAATATCGTGATTTTACAAAATTGTATTAACATGAATAGTCTATGTTAATTATGTGTGTAAATAGGCTTTATAAGCTAATTACATAAAAGAAAGAAAAAACATTGTATTGTTACCGTACAATGTAACAAAATGTACCTGTGCAAATATTAAGTCACAAAAATAGGCCTACTACACGAGAATTATTAACGAGATACTTACGAGAACTACGTAAACTATTATACGAAATTTTTATCTCGTACAATAGTAACGAGAGTAATTATTGTAACGCAGTCATTAAATTACAATTTATTCAACCGACTTGACTAGTTGTCTTTTAAATAATTACATTTATCTCTCATTGTAACACAAATTCTAAATATAAAGAAATATTGGCAACAAAAATTGCCTCAGATTTGGTGTCGCGTCGCGACGCTCCAGGAGTAATCTATCCATTGTTGAATCGGAAGGGTTTCCTTACTTGATTTCTCCGTATTCAATTCATCTTTGATTCGAATATAAACTTTATCTTGCTGGGGACTCACCTTAAAAAGAATGAATAAATTATTTTTACTATCAATATATTTTACTTTTGCTACATCAAAAAAGTAATAAAAGTAAATAATATACCTGTATAATATAAATAAATAAATAAGCCTTTATTCATCAAGCGTTCCTCAGTACACTGCTTTTCAGAACAACTCTCGTCAGTAAGATGATTACAAACAAATAAAACATACAAACAATAAAAAGAATAAACAAAAACAACAAATAATCCTTACACTTTACAATTGATCAAATTTAGTAAACTTAACCATACTTATACATGGGCAAACATTTTCTTTATTTTTGTCTTAGACTTTGATTACGCATATGTTTTAAGGCTCAAGGGGAGGTCACTGTACAATTCTGGGCCGAAATACGAGAAGATTTTCCTCCCAAACTCAAACGGGAAAGCGAAGTTGTCTTCCGTGGAGGATACTGCGCTGAGCTACCTCAGAAAGGAGAAACTCTCACAAAGCTACTGGGTCTCCTGTAAGAGAAGAACCTTGTGCACCATGCAGCACGTCATGAGCCTGCAGTCTGTATCCACCGTCATAATTTCTGCATCTCTGTACGGAGAGACATGTTCATTATCCATTATTGGACTATACCGAAGACAAAGAAGATTGCAGAGTTCTGCAGTTTTTTTAATTCAGAACAGGTCCTCTCCTGAAATACTGTTCCAACAAGCAGTGTACTATTCGTGAAATTTATATTTAAAAGTAAACATAAAGAAAGTGAATTCTTTCAAATGAGTTTATTCAGATATAAACAGTAAAGGTAAACAATAATACAAAACTCTGTTAATCAAAACAACAACATGACATTTTAAACTAAACAGCTGATTAGTCATAAAGAAAGACCAGCACATCCTCCCCTCACAAATCGAGTCCCTGAAGGGGTTTAAGAAAGATAATTTGTTCTTATGGGGTAGAGATCCTGTTAGCTTGAGAGTTAGTTCGAGATTCGTCTTTAAATTCCGACAAGTGAATCCTATTTCTTCTTAATCGTCCACCACCTTCCGTTTCCACGATATATGATCTTGGATATTCATGCTGTTGAACTATCTTGCCTCGGACTTGTTTGTCCCTGACATAAACCATTTGTCCATTTTTTAGGTCTTCTTTCTCCCTCGTACCATGTCTCTTATCAAATTGAAGTTTTCTTTTATTTCTTATCTGTTCTTCTCTGGACTTCAGAACTCGAAAATCAGGTGTTTTGGGGACAAGGTTAACAGGAGCAATAGGCACAGTCCCTCTTATTTTCCTGCCCATAAGCAGTTCTGAAGGAGAGTATCCATTTTCCAAAGGTGTCGAACGATAAGCCAAAAGACCCTCTTGCACATCTTTACATTTGAGAATAATTTTCTTTGCTGTTGCCACGGCTGATTCAGCTAGTCCGTTAGACTGTGGGTAATTAGGACTGCTGGTTGTAATGATAAATCCCCATTCGTTTGCAAAGTTTTTAAATTCTTGACTATCAAAGGGAGACCCATTATCACATCGAAGAGTATGTGGAACACCAAACTGGGAGAAAAGCCTCTTCAATATTCCTATAGTGGGTATTGCAGCAGTCGATTTGATTGGTACTAAATCTAAATATCTTGAATAGTAATCTTGTACTACAAGATACAATTGTCCCTTAACTTTGGCGAAGTCACAACCAATCAGGGACCACGGAAGATCAGGAAATGGAGTATTAATCAAAGGTTCCTTTTTGGGGGATCTATGGAGCATACATGTATAGCAATCAGTAACCTTCTGTTTGATGTCATTAGATATTCCTGGCCACCAAACAGTATCTTGTGCCAGACGCCGGCATTTTGTAACTCCCAAGTGACCAGAATGTAATTTGTTCAAAATCATTGGCCTTAAACAGTGAGGGATGACGATTCGGTTCGCCATCATAAGCAATCCATTATTCCAAGATAAGGAATCACGAAACTTATAGTAAGGGGTTAGTTTTGGGTCCATTTTTCCATTAGCAACCCAACCATTTTCAATGGAGTTTTTTATCAAATTTATAGCAGGATCAGTTTTTGAAGAGTTTTCAATTTGCCTATGAAGAACATCGGTTACTGGTAAGTGTTCTTTAAAACTCGTTATTTCTTCTTCCAAAATTTCACAAGCTGATATTTCTATGTCGTCAACTCCCAAGCCTTCAACTCGGGAGAGGGTGTCTGGTACATAAAAACTCTTGCCTGAAACATGCTTTAAATCATAATCAAAGGCTAGCAATCGAAGACGAAATCGCAAAATTCGTGGCGAAAGAGTGTCCAAGAGCTTACTTCCTAATAAAGAAACCAGTGGCTTGTGATCTGTAAGGATTTCGATCCTTTTGCCTGTGATATACAAGGAAAGTCTTTCACAAGCCCAAGTAACCGCAAGGGCCTCTTTCTCTATTTGAGCGTACGCCTGTTCAGTTGATGTTAATGCCCGTGAAATATACATCACAGGACGAAACGTTTCACCATGCCTCTGTTCCAGACAACTTCCCAAAGCGAAAGAACTGGCGTCTGCAAGAATTCTAGTTTCAGCATTGGGATCATACAATGAAAGAACCGGTGCTGTTACTAGCACTTCCTTCATACAGTCAAAGGCTTTCTGTTGCAGTGGGCCCCAATAAAATTTTACTTCTTCTTTCAGCAGCTCACGTAAAGGTTGTGATTTACTCGAAACATCTTTGACAAACTTGGTTAAATAATTGTACATCCCAAAAAATCTCCTCAGTTCTTGAACGTTTTTTGGAGGGGGCATGTCGAGTACAGCTTTTACCTTACTTTTATCAGGCTTAATACCTTCACAGGTAATTTCGTGCCCCAAGAAAATAACAGAATGTTTTCTAAACTCACATTTCTCCTTATTCAAAGTGATGTTGTTATCCCGTAATCTGCTTAACACGTTGTTTAAACGCTCGTCATGCTCTTCCATCGTGCGTCCATAGACAAGTATATCATCCATCATGTTTACACAGCCATCTGTTCCATTAAGAATTTCGCATAAACGACGCTGGAAATGTTCTGGAGCAGAGCATATACCGAACGGCAAGCGCGTGAAACGATATCTCCCAAATGGGGTTAAAAATGTTGTCAGATTTCGAGATTCTTTAGCGAGGGGTATTTGCCAAAATCCCATCCTTGCATCCAATTTAGAAAAAACAACACCCCCCCTTATTTTGGCCAAACATTCATCTGTTGAGGGCAAAATCAGTCGTTCTCTAACAACATGTACATTGAGCTTTGTAAAGTCAACACAAATGCGAACCGACCCATCTTTTTTTGGAGCGATCACGATTGGTGAACACCATTCAGTCCCCTCTTTGACTTTTTCAATAATACCTAAGTCTTCCATTTTAACCAATTCTTTTTTTACCTTATCAATAAGAGGTAAAGGAATACGTCTGGGGGCAGCTACAGCGTAGGGTTGTGCGTCAGCCTTCATTTTTATTACATAGGGTTCCCCTTTTAAAATTCCCGGGTATGGCAAAAATAAATCGGGAAAATCTAAGGATGCAACATTCAGAGGTTGTTCATTTTGAAATTCAGTGCATTTTATCAAGGATAAAGCATTAATGGCCGTACGACCAAGTAAGGGTTGCTTAAGGCCTCGAATCACATATAGTTCTTCTTCACATTCCCTACCGTTTAGTATTAAACAGGACGAAAATTTCCCAAGGCATTTTAGAGTGTACTGACCGGCAGATTTGATACAGCCATCGAATGGTTGTAATGACATATTGTAAAAACTCTTTCTCCACAAATTTTCTGGTATACAAGAAACGTCCGCCCCCGTATCAATTTTAAAAACTACTGGGATTTTGCTTACATTTAAACTTACTTCATATGGTGGAGAGATAGTCATGCTTTGCACTGAAAATTCAACCGTACCAAGACAAGCTGTATCATCGGTGTTATTACCTGAAAAGTCATCTTCGGATGCCAGGACCTCTTGAACTTCCCTTTTCTTTTTGTTACAACATCGTTCAAAGTGCCCTAACGTGTTGCAGTATCTACACCGTACTTTGTAACCTGGACAATTTACTTTAGCGTGGTAGTTAGTGTCCCCGCAACGAAAACATTTAAAACTTCTAGGTCTACTGTCTTTATTGTTCGTTTGATTAGATTTTGAACTGGTGCTAGAAACACCAGACTTACCAGACTTGGCAGAGAGAACATTAATGTCACTTGACGTCCCCCTAACTGTACCTTGCTGAAATTTTACTGATTCCCACAGTTTAGCTTTTTCTACTGCTTCATTTAATGATAGATTTCTATTCATCTGCAATGACTCTGAAAGCTTGCTGTCTCGTACACCAACCACAATCCTATCACGTAACATTTCTTCTTTTAGTGGCCCAAAGTTACAATGTTTAATTAGTTTATATAGAGCTGTAAGATACAATTCAAAAGATTCACCTTCAAGTTGGTTCCTCTTATTAAATCGAGCTCTTTCATATATCACATTGACGGATTTAGCATAGTAAGCATCGAACCTGCTTACAACTTCCTCATAACTGGCGTTATCTAACCCAAAGGAGTCAAAGATATGCTCAGCATCATCACCCATGGCAAGTAATAAGGCACTGACCTGAGTTGCCTGAGGTTCATAATTCAACAGAGAAGTGAGTCTATATCGATTGAATTTTCTGATCCAAGAAGCCCAATCAGTTCCCTGTTGTTCACAAAATCGCTCAAAAGGAGGCGGAACGTAAACATACCTGCCATGAGGAAGAACATTCTCCGGTTGACCGGTCGTTCTGGTTTCTGTAGAACTCTGCTGGTTAGCCACATTTGTATCATCACAGTCATTTTCAGATTCATTATCAAGATGGTACCTTTGTGATTTCTTAATCTTTCTATTTGGCATAATTCAGTAATACCTGACACCATGTACTATTCGTGAAATTTATATTTAAAAGTAAACATAAAGAAAGTGAATTCTTTCAAATGAGTTTATTCAGATATAAACAGTAAAGGTAAACAATAATACAAAACTCTGTTAATCAAAACAACAACATGACATTTTAAACTAAACAGCTGATTAGTCATAAAGAAAGACCAGCACAAGCAGGAAGACAGTAGGTGAATACACACAGAACTAGCAACTGCATGATGCGCATTTCCACGGATTCTGCCAGCAAAATTCTTAACCTGTCTTCAATATTCCTATAGTTTTCTGTGAAGCATGTATGACATGTTCAGAAAACGTGACGTTGCTATCAAGCACAACGCCGAGAGTTGACTGGTATCTCATGGCTCTTTGATCAAAGGTCTTAGAAGAATCCAACATTACAAGTGATGTTATTGTTTAGTAAGTTGTTGTGGACATTTTCCATCACTGATTATTAAAAAAAATTCACGACGTTTCGGGATCTGGAATCACCCCCAAATTCTTTTTGTTTACTAATCTGTGATTGAAAATGTCCGCAACAATTTACCACACAATAACATTAACTCACAATCACCAACAATGAACTTTAAACAAAGAATTACAATTGATTTTTAGTAACTTATTGCAGAATGTTTCCATCACTGATTATTAAAACAATTTCAAGACGTTTCTAAATCGGGAATCTCACCCGGATTCAGGTGGAAGAAATAAATAGAACATAACGATGTTAATAAAACCACACCAGTTGAACCTGGAGAAATCCATAGCTGATAGTGAAATCAGAAAAGGCATTAAAAATGAAATAAAACACTAATAAATGAATACAGGTTACCTGTATTCAATTTGTCTTATCAGCTTTGGAGGCTATTTAACATGAATAAACTGATAAATGCACAAAGCTTAAACAGAAAACTGTGTAAGCAGTCAAACAAAGCACAAAAAATGAAAAATACACTGCACCAATCAGAACCGCGCGGAGTACCTGTAGCTGGATTTTCGGTCAATTTTTTTACTGATCAATGATGAAAAATGTCCAATATGATTTATCAATCAACATAAACTCACCATCACCAACAATGACTTTAAACAAAGAATTGCAAGCGACTAATATTTTCCCTTGCCTTTAATATCAATCATATTGCTGAATAAATTTGTTATCGCTGTCCATGGTTAACTCTAAGGCCTGATTGAAGTTTTGCCTAATGCTTTTCTGAATCCACGCACATCACTATATGGTGAATAGCTATATTTTCTAATATCTTTGATATGGCTGACAAAATTAAAATCCGTCTTAAATCTTTTACTTTGGTTGTTGCAGTTACTTTTGGTAGTGGTCGGACGGTGCTCATTTTCAAAAACATGGGAAATGATCCATTTATTTGACAGTGATAAATTAATAAGATGAGTAATACATTAGATTTTAAAATAATTGACAGTATATACTGTATCATTTCAATTGTAATCATTGGGTAGGTGCTACCCACTTCTTTTGATTTGATCTCGTTCATTGGTTCCGTAACCTCTTTCTTATTCACATTCTGAAAATTTAAACTATTTATTACTCCAACTTGTTTATTTCCTATGAAATACTCCCAATGTTTCTTATAGTTTTTTTGTCAATTGCAGAACCAGCTCTGTTTCTTCATATATAATTTCTTTTGAGGCATGTTCAAAATTCTTTTTAATCTTTCGAAGAAGATAGTTAGTGAGAAAAGTAAGTCTTTCTTTACACTACAATATATTACTCAGACTTTTTTCAATATTCTTTTATCTTTCTCCATTCTCAATGTATCTATTTTTTTTTAACTATTTCGCAATATACACAATCCAATTTATGCTGTCATAGATTAGTGTCCATTTATTTTTCAGGTGATAAAACTATTTAAAATATGTTAATTGTGTTAAATTTTTTTCAAACGATTAAAATATCAAAACGCATTGTAAAGATTGAGCTTTAACTCGATTTAACAAGTTCAGTAAATTTTAAATATGTAATTTGTTTGATATTTTATAATTTACTATGTAATAATATTATTTTTAAAATATTCAAAAAGGCTTTTATATTAATAGTTTCTACTAATTTTGATGTAAAATAATCAGTTTTTATTCAATTTTTAAAATATTTTGTTAACAAAGGTTTTTTAAGTGGATGTAGATTGAAGTACATGTAGATCTGATCTTTTTTGATAGCGGACTTGATATCTTGGCCTCCGTGATTTCGGCTTTCATACGTTTCACATACTATGAAAGTTGATGGCATGATCAAAAACAAATTAATCTATTGTTGAATCCTATAAATAATTAAGTAACAATACACTAATGTATTTTTTTGAAAATTGCATCGCTAAAGGTGAGTACAACCAAACCGATCTCGTACGAAATAGATATTTTTAATGTCATTTTTAATTCACAACTCTCCAAGCAAAAACAATTCCATACTAACAAGAATTCTTGTGCATTATGTGAAACTTGTTATAATATTTTGAATATTGTTAACTATTACCGTAAATTATAAAAAATTTAATTTAAACTCTTTACATTTAAGCAATGTAATATCGGGACCAAAGATTTTTCAAAACGAAGGATAGGCAGTTTAAACCTATGAATAAAGCACAAGGCTAAAGTGTTTCAACTGTAGCCTCATGATAAATTCATCGGTCAGATGGATCAAGGAAAGACCGGCTATAAAAATTTAGAAGTTATGGTTTTTTTCAACTAATGTCACATACTAAAATGGGAAAGATAAAATAAACCTTGCTTTATTCTTTTTTGTAACATTTCTATCCAACATTATGTATAATATTTTTTCTTTCCTCGGTTAAAATGAAAAGTAAAACAGGTTCATAAACAAAACAAACCTTATCAAGAGCACCCTTATTTTGAATAAATTCGTTATTTCTCTAACAACATGCTTTGGGTTTTTGCCTCATCTTTATGGTCATATTTAATATTTAATTAATTTAATAGGTAGGCCAACAATTAGGCATACTTACATCTTACAGCAATAAAATCAACTAATTAATTGTCAGTTGATATTTCAGTTTTACAGTACTAACAGCTGGTGACCTTGACTGTAGTCGATTCTCCCCCCCCCCCCCCCCCTAGGGTGGAAAAGGAAGACTTCAGCACAGCAACGGTTGTATTGATAAGAGTCGTTTTCTGAGCATAAATATGAAAAAGAAATGTGTTTTTCACCACACTACATCAATATCACCTTTTGAGGTCTAAAATCTTTCTTTTGAGGTCTAGGGTACATACATAACTTCAAAAGGAAAAACAGGGCATCCCGCTATGTTGGTTAAGGCTATATTTTGTTATGGTCGAATTTTTTCATTTGATTGAAATTTATTGCATAGTGTAGTGTGTTGAAAAACATCGTTCGCAATTCGGCCCATGTTCGTAAAGACCATTTTCGGCATTGTAACGAGATATATATTAGCGTTCATAAATTAGATATTGTATCAACGTTTCAGTTTACTTTGAATTGTTATACACCATTTTTAAACAAAATACTTTGCGCACTTTAGAAAGACACTGATATGAGCTGCATATTATGTAACGTTTCTCAGGGGTTAAATGAAGGGAGCTAACAGGATTGCCGGCTCTGCGAAGGGAAGGTGTAGTGTTCTACTGTGTGGTGTCAGTGAGCCGGCCGGCCAACTCAGAGTTCGTGGTACTGCAGTAGTAAATTATAAGCTATTTTAGCAACGTTCGTTCCATGTTCTAGAAGGTTGAGATTTTTATCAACTTTTCATTTTCAAATGCCTATCAACCAATGGAATCCTGAGCAACCATGGGGTGCGTTCAAGCCACAGAATTGGAATATCACTACAGGTTGGTCATGCGTTTATAAGGTGATAAAGATTATATCCTATACTATAATACGAACAATGTCTGAAGGGATGTGTGTTCCGCGATCTCAAAATCTAGCGGAAAGATTTTGCTTAAACTTTGTATTTAAGAGTAATTTGGCCCAGAAATAAGTTAAGAAACAGCCTCAATCCCAGTCGAATTTGGTCTAAATTTAAGTTTAAAAATCGTAATTTTTAACATTGGTCTTATTGGTTGCTATTTTGGTAATAAAATAACAACGAAAGGTATACAAAAATAAAGGAACAGTAATGTTAAGCAGACTTTTTGAAACAGCTGTTAACTGTGAAGAGGTATAGTTGGTTGTTGGTGGAAATTCAATAGCATTATTATTATGACACTATAGGAACACTGAATTAAAACCAACGAGCAAGGCTCAGTTAACCTGGTACAAAGGATATAAAAAGTCAAGAATATTTATATAATATATAAATGCAATTACTTTGATTGATAATTTTTCACTTTAAACCTTATCATTTCCGAAGTTTCTTTATTAAGAAGTATGAATATTTTTTAATCCTACTTTTCAGATTTGTTGCTAAGTCAATTTTTTTTATATTTATGATATTTTAGGACGAATTGAACATTTGTGGCTTCCAAAAACTAATAAATAGCAAACATAACTATTATGGCAAACTATCAATAACAGTGCATTAAGGAAGTAATGTCTTTAGTATCATTAAACCCGTACACTCTTATATCGTTATTTTGAAAGAGACAGTAGTAAGGTTTCAGAGACAGTTCGTAACTAGTTTGAATTTAGATGAAGTAAACATTCACCAATACGAAACTAATATGTGATCTAAATTAATCTTGTTAATTTATTTATTCCAACAGCATTAGCACCATTTTACAAATACACTATTGGAAATGTACAATGGGTCTTCAACTAATATCAGTCGTCTAAAAAAAAAAAAAAAAAAAAAAAAAATACTTTTAAAATATTTTTAAGTAGGCCCTAAATACAAAATTTATACGTACTTAAAAGTATTCATAATATTATTATATATATAATAAATATACATATTATATTTATAATTAAAGTATTAAAAGATATTAGATATTTAAATCTAATTTTTACTTATAAAGTTGGTAAATAATCCCTGCCCCTCATATTAAAGCGACACAGCTGTTTATTTACTTATTGTTACCTTCTTAAAATGTGTTCTATCTAAATTTTCATACATTCAAAAAAGGAAATATACAAACAACTATTATATAGAAAGAAAAAATGTTTTAAATATTGATTTAATTGGTTTCAGAACTCGTTGGTGATAATTAAAATAGTACAATTTGAGAGACAGATATTTGAAAATACTCCATAATAATTTTTAGATAAAATATACAACAACAAAAACTCATTTTATTTAGAAAATTTAATAATAGAAAAGTAATTATTTACAACCTACTGCCTAGTACCATTATTTTACGTCAATAAATAAACTTGTGAAATAGCGTGTATGTCGTCAATGCAAACGCGAAATTAATATATCTCGATTACGAGAAAAGGTTAAAAGTACACTACAAATTTTAAATATATAACTAACCGAATTTATCCAAAACGTAAATGATCCAGAATTATAAATAACCGATTTATGAGTAATAAATATAATCGAATAATTAATCAAATCACGTAATTAGTCAATAAAGAATCAAATACAATTTTGATTAATTGATGAAATTTTAATAGGTTTTTACTAGCAATCAAATAATTGGAGTCGCAAATGGAAATCGGTCTCTTTGATTGATGCAATAAAGTGAACTCATTGGTGCGCCATAACACATCCGTTCAAATAAAGTTATTTTTTCATTTAATTTTGTCAATTGTTGCAATTCGTGTTATTCGCATACCAACAAAAGGCTTTGAATGGTGTAAGCTGTTGGAAATATGAATGTAATTATAACATACTGCAATAAATCAAACAAAGCATTTTTCAATCAACCCAAATTTACCAAAAACTAATTGGCACGAATGGTAGAGTTTTAAAATTCCAATGCTATAATTTTTTTTATATTACATATTTTTTTAAATATTATTTAAACAGTGTAAATTATTATGATACCATAATCTCATTTTCACTTTATAGGTGTTGAAACTGACTTCATTGTGTAATTACTATTGTTTACACAATAGTACATTGTTAATAACGAATAATACATTATTGTTTACAATTTAATGAAAAATAAATGTGCTGGAAATTGAAATAATATTATTGATTTATTAAAAACACAGAGAATCTGTTCTATGTTAAAATAATAAAAAGATTATTTTTAATTCAATATTTTTAATGGCATTAATTTAGTAATCAGTTTTTAAAGTCAGGATGTTAATTAAACAAATTTTACCCGTGAAAAATATGTTTACAATAATAATAATAATGCTCAGTAATTGTATCCATTTAAATTGCCTTATTGTGTTAATATTATCATTATACGATTATATCATTTGATGGCACAATTTGAACACCCGGCATATTAAATAAATTTTATTATTACTGAACAATTACCTTAGAACAATATGATTTGGTGCTGGAAAAATAACTAGCCGGAAAACTCAATTTTAATTAATAATATTGCACAACATGCCACTAGAATCAGTGTAAGTAACTAAAATATGATTTCACATACGTTTATCGAAATATCATTAAAAATAATATGCATCAAGTATTTAAACTGTTTTATGTTTCTTAGCGCCATTTATGTGTGTATTTTGAGATGAAGTTGGCCAATACTACTAAAACGTTTACCAAACTAGTTTTTACTAAGTGCTCTCAAACAATTTATTTGTGGCAAAATAAATGTAAAATGTATAGGCCTACTAAAATTTATACATGAAGTGAAAAAAACTTCCGAGATAAGACATTTTTTCCTTCCATCACATAATACTGGAGACTATAAAAAATTTACTCACTCTTCAGAGGCACTGTCTAATTTTCAAAAATTCCTGTCTTTGGTAAACTGTGTGGAAATGTTTAGACCCTTTTAGTGAAGATGGTTCAGATAAACGTTTTAGAGTTGACAGTGAATAATAAATTCGAAAACTCTCTTACTAAGAGCTCAGAAGCTGCGGCTTTTGAGCAATGCCATTGATATTTCTTGCTACTCTTCAATATCAGTGGGTTAGGCCTATACGTACTTATCACATACTTTAATATTAATTTAGTTGTAATCATTTACAACAACATTTAGGCTAAAAATCAAGTATTAAAATTGGTTTTGATTTGAATGACAAATAAAGTATGTATCCAAGATTCCTTAGTATAAATATTAAAGCTCATCAACATTTATAAATATTCTAAAAAGAAAGTTCATCTGTATCTTATTTCGCCGAAAAGCTTATTTCTGTAAGATATAAATTTCATCTTAAGCTTGACAAATATAGAATGTTAAAGAGGGGAAACATGAAGATGGAAAGATTTGGGGGAGCCTTGAAACAAATGAAGTCCTTTCCTGGCGCAATGATTTGCGAAAATGCTCAATATTAATGTTGTAGTTGATTCTTGGATTTTGTGTAATGATTCAATGATAAATTCCTTAACCGAAACCATTCGTTTTGTGGTTCAACAAGTGACCATTGAATGTATAATTTCCTAATACGATAATGGTGTCATAGCCTGTGGTGGGAGATGCTAAGTATTCAATTGTTTAGGATTAATAACAGAAACCAACCTTTCACAAGGTTATATTTAATCTGTTGTGAATAATTTTTGAAACTGTGAAACTGAAAGAGCGGGCCATTTTTTCTTCCTGTTGACATTATAATGATTACACGCCTGCAGCTCGATGGGGCTCATATCCGCCCCTGTGCCCCCTTAGGAGTTGTCCCGAATTCGTTAAAAAGCCCAAATTAATAGTTGTCAAATAGTCATAATAGAAATAATGAATATAGGTACATTCATGAAGTTGTAATTTTGAATCACAGAGCTCAAAGTACGCGATTTCATAAAACTTCTTGTTACTGGAGGAATACATATGACACATTAAACAAGAATCGTTAAGAAAAAAAGAAAATTAATAAATTACAATAAATAAACGAAAGAAATTAAAATTAAAATCTTATAAAAAGTAAACAAATTGAGGAAGAACCCAATAAATACGATTCTTGATTAGTATTATACGTGTTGGTACTATTACTCAGGTTGAAATAATAAAACGTCTTCCAACCTACTCAAATGTTCAAAATCACTATGTTGGAAGACATTTTATTACTTCAACCTGATTAAAATTGTTAGCTGAGAACCACCTTTAAAATGCAGATAATTTTGTTAGTTGTGTTCGAATTTGACACAATATTAATTTAAAAAGTTATAATTGTAGCTTTCATGGCAGCAGTAATTACAAAGGGTATTGGTTAAAAGAAAAATACTGTGCTGTGGATTTTGTTAAACTCAACGTTCACTTAAAATAATAGAAATTAAACATTTTCAGAACAAGTTCAAATAGTTTTTCCATGTGGCTGGAAATTTTGAGATTTATAGTGCAAATGAAAATACTGTACTGCCACCTTGTTAAATTCAACGTTAACTTAGGACGCACAAAAAGAGAAATACATTGTGCAATAGTAAACTTTTATCTTTGTTAAAATTTTTGTTGAGTGTAGAATTTAAATTTGCATGCCAACTGGTTGAGTCAATGATGTATTTTATAATAAGCTTAGTAGACAATTGGTTCGCCCCTCTCCATAGAAGGATTATCATCTTTGTTATGATTGAGGCTAAAATACGATAAAACTGTGCTAATGATACTCCTATGAAGACGGATAAAACAATAAAATAAGAGTATACTAATAAGACTGTCATAAATTACGTAGTCCAAACTGTGTAGGCCTATTATGCCATGCAGTTCTCTAAAAGGACAATATTGAAATAAAATTCAAAGAAATTTTAATAAAAAATTACTTTATTACTATTACGATTAATTGTCCCAACAAATCTCCTCAAAAACACAATAACAATAAAACGAGTCATGCCAAACCAATATAAAGAAATGTTAATATTATTCGGGCTTCTTTGGTAAAAGTTCGGTAGATGTAAAGTGAATTTCTGCGATATTACTCGCATGTGTGAAAGACGTTTAGTGTGAAACTTTAAATCACTTCGGTGACAACTTGTTTCCTCTAAAGTTCGGAACAAGTTAGTTACAAAGTCTATTTCAGGTAAAGGAACAACTTGGAGATGCGTTGGTGTTGAGTTATTAAACTTATTCTACAAGAAATTTATTTTAGTTTCTAACATTTAATTTTATAAATGCAAATTTAAGTTTTTTTTTTTAACTTTATATGTTTTATATATTGTACTTCTATGGATATAATCGGAAGTATTAACGCTCCTACTTACTTAATCTTTTCCAATTTCAGATTAGTGTTAATTTAACGACATCCTTGACATTTTATTCCGTTATTCCCTTTTGAACTCTGGGCTATATTTATTTATTTAATGAATTCGTATTTTAATATCTAGAGTAGTTATCTTACTAGTTTACTTGTTGCTAGAAATTGATCAATTTAGTTTTAAACAATACAAAATTTACACTTAGTTATAAACCAATGACATCCGACCAATCACATGTTGTAAATATCAGTGATCACCAAAAACTACTCGTGTTTACAGCTCTACATTAATAGATGTTTAAAATGCTCAACCCAATCCCATTGTTATTCTAATGCAAAATTTTCAAATTTAATTTGTGGATAGTGCCATTATTATAAGTCTAATTCTCATCAAATTTTTTAGGAAACAACTACAAACCAAGCCCTATCCAACGACACCAAGAACTGAAAAGCGGTTGAGGATTATAGTAGAAGTTCTCTTCACAAAAAGAGCCTTATCGTGTTAAATAATTACTAGAGATCGCCTCCTGGTTGACATTCAACCAACATTTTGTCGGTTGATCTAGACCGTCTGGACACAATTAGTCAAAACAATGTCAAACCTAGAGCATCTGTCTTCCTGATATGCTAGCATTTGTTATTACAACAGATGTCTAATGATTCAATTAACTAGCCTTCTCCCATAAGATTAACATTAAAACTTTGAAAGCCTGTAGGGCACAGCCCAGAGGGCAAATGTGAATTAAAACGCGATTCTGCTCATCTACAGCACATTACCTTTCTATTGGTATGCACGGATTTTTCATGCGGTGCACACGAGCTGAGAAAAAAAGGAGAAAAAGAAACATGATTGTCTATTAATATATAAATAGATTTTATAAGAAAATCTGTAAAATAAGGCTACGAAAACAATAGTGCTAACACATAGTTTGCAGCTGCCAGGTGGATAGAGGTAATTTTTTAATACCTTTTGAACAATATTCGTAGTTTTGCACCGTATGCATAGGACTCTTCCACATAGAAATATGTGTGGATTGTTTAAAAAAAGTTAAGGAATAATCCGTTATGCGCAAGAGGATAGTTATCGATAAAATTTACAAAGCAAAGAGAAATTCGAACCTAAGAAAACCTTCCGACTTCTCTAAAAATCTCTTGCTCCAAGACTTGTGCCATCCTCACATACAACATAAGTACAGTTCTAGTCTAAGGACGGTTTCAACATAAACAGCCATAGGAGTAGAATTTGGGGCAGTTGTTTGTGGAAACTTCTTCAAATATATCGCCCCCCGGGGGGCTGCAGCTAAAACAATTTCTGCTTCCTCTCAAGGGAAACATTATATTTACTCAGCTTCTTACGTTTTGAGTATTGTTTGCCGATGTCTTACGCTGATACATCCCCAAAAGACTAAAGAACTTTTAATTTTCAAAATTATTATATTTTTATTGGGAGCAAGGTTTGTTTTGTACATAATCCTTAGAGGAATAAATTAAAACAGTGTAGGCCTACACTATTTTATTCAAGAGAAATCGTGAAAAAAATTTCAGAGAGCTTTTTAATAATAAGTTGACTACTTTTGAATGTAACAAATATGTAAAAAGCTAAAAACCCAAATTTTGAAAATGTTTTAACTCCTTAAGCCCCGTTTCAATGCTCTCTAGGTTTGGAAACGTAAATTTATGTTGAAGGACTAATCCAATGTTAAAATAATTAGGTATAATGTAACAATCCAACTTTTTAAACATTTAAAGTGACTTTCGTTTTATTTAATGCCTTAAAATCTTACAATTGAGGATTAACCGCAGGTATCAGTGATATTTTCAATGTTTTGAGCCGTTTTTAAAGTTCGCTTCTTAGATAAATTGCACACCTCATCGAAAAACTCAGTGCAAAGTACCTGCTTCTATGGAAACAGAATAACATTGACAAATTTCATGATGGCCGGTTAAAATTTACATGCATTTCAAGCTTTCCAAATTTCAAGTATTTATTTACCCAGCCAGCACATTCTTCCCCCGATAAATATGCAAGTGAGTTATTCTCAACGCAACTGTTTTAATCTTGGTTATTTTAAAACAGCTTATTATAAGTAGAACTAATGTTATTTAGTTTTTAGTTTTTTTTATCTGATAACAATAATTTCTACAAATAGCTGGATTTTTCCTAACGACGGAAACGCCGTTTAAAAGTCAATATTTGGAACGCACAAAATTTTTTACTTTTTATATTTTTATTATTAGTCCTTGAAGTTTTAATCGTATTAATCCAATGTGTTGGGTGTCTTAAATAACGTTTTCTGGCTTCCATGGCAACCAATGGTAATCTAGGATTGACTCTTCGTCCAGAGAATTCAATATAAACATTGTTCATTATTCTTTTTGGTCAAAATTAGTCGCACACATTAGCTTTAAGTCATTCAAATGAGCAAAGATTTTAATCTAGTCATTTTACAGAAAGCTTTTCGATGAGAGTAAAATAAATCTAATGTCCATCAAATAGAATTGGGTTTGGAAGTAATTTCCAAATACAATATAAATATTAAGTGGGAGTTACCCAAATAAATTTTTTAATACAAGATTGCTTTGTATTTTATAGAATATATAATAAAACTTTTCGACCAACAGAAGAAACAATCCAATTAGGTGGTTTTGCTTTAGGGGACATGATTGAAAGTCGTTGACAAATATATTTTGTATAATGTTACTTTAGCAAATTATACAAATTAAGGTTACTTTAGCAACTATGGGAAATTAAGCATCTCTGTGAAAATCTGGGTTATTAGACGTAGCTATCCCAAAATTTAATACTTAAACGGACAACAACACAGTGGTCACATTGGCCAAAGTTAGTGTGGATGTTTTAGTGGTGTAACAGGTGTACCACATAGTTTTATTTTATGTCCTGTGTTTAATATAACCATAGAGTTTTACCTCTTTTTTGTGTTTAATTTATATACTTCAGCGACTGTGGACTGTGGAGCTTTGATGGACTATGGTCCAAACCCCGGTCTTAAAAGTATCGAAAACATCGAAATGTTATTACATACGGTACTGGTAGTGTCATTAATTATTATTCTTTTATAAAAAACTTAGGTTCAACACAAAGTTTTTTCCCTTTTGGAAAAATTTGTTGTTTAACAGCAAAAATGTGTTTTCATCGAAACATATATTATATTGTGAATGCCTTTTTTAATATTAATGACAATAGTTTATCAACAAAACGATCTAAAAATATAACGAAATATACGAGTAAATTTACTACACGATGTAGTGTGAAATAGATTATGCTTGTATATTCTCAATAAAAATAATAATAATAATAATAAAACAATATTATATAAATTTTTATGTTACCATAGAATAATATATGCACTACTGGTACAAAACAATACAGTTATTTATATAAATCTGCATTGTAGATGTGTTTACTTTTTTTACTTCATGTAAAATTCATTGTGCGAAAACGTCTTTCCCATTTACAGTGGTTTCAATTTAACTCCAGGAACCTACTCCTGAATGGTTTGATTTTAGCCTAAATAAAGAATTCTGAATATTACCACATGGACATTTCTCTTAACTTGTAATTTCCTCCAGAACACTCTGAAGCTGGTGTCCCGGGCGAGGGTAACCTCCTCGGTCCTGACGGTTCCTCGCCTTTGTCTGCCACCTTCCACCTTGGCACACCCCCTGCTGGCCCCATGTCCGTCCCGGCTGCTCCCACTGGTGCCGAGTCTGCAACAACAGGTGGGGAGGTTCAGCTGTGGCGAGTGCCCCTCTAGTTCATCATCTAAGGAGAAGAAAGACAGTAGCTCGGAGAAAAAGGATGAAAAGGGAGGACAGTGCTCCGAGGAGAATGGCGAAAGAGGAGGAAGCGAAGGAAAAGAAGGGCAATACGGTAGTGTTAAAGGTAAGGGATCGACTAAACAGAAAGGATCTCAATGTAGTGAAGTCAAGGGGAAGAAAGATGGGAGTAAAGTAAAGGGATCACAGTGTAGTGAGATCAAGGGTAAGGAAAAGAAAACTGATGAAAACCCCTCCTCTGTCGGTTCCTGCTGTGGAGCATTTGATACTGCTAAGAATGTAGCAAAAGCTACAACAATAATTTGTGATGACGACGGTCATCAGACTACAGAGAGCTCTTGCACATCAAGCTCTTCAAGTTCATCAAGTTCTGAATCTTGTACTTCTAGTTCAGAGAGTGAATGTACGGATACGAGTGAATCCTCAGATGATGACAAGCCAGTGAATAAGCAATGTCCTGCCGAACCTCTTGACCCCGATGTAGGCGACAAGTTTTCCAAAGCTGCTACAGAAATGTGTGCTTGTATACAGTCCGCTCTAGCACAAAATAAAGGAGGGAAGAAAGGGGGCGATTCTGGGAAATCTCTGCCTAAAGACAATCATGGCAGGCCTCCATCTTGTGGCTCTCTCCCCAAAAAAGATTCTAAACCAAAAGTCAGTGAGCATGTTAGGTGCTGCCAAGTAGAGTCTTCAAAGACCGCACCATTGGGATCAGGCGCTTCCAGTTGTAAATTGAAGATGGAAGCCGCTGAAAATAATAAAAATCAAGAGTCAAAAGATGAAGACTGCACAGATACAGGAAAGGATGGAGGAAAGGGAGGTACAGACCCAAAAAACGAGCCATGTGAATGTATCAAGAAAGCCTTGAACCAATGTAAAAAAGAAGTAAAGAAAAAGGAGAGTGATTCAAAGAAATCGGGGGAAAAGGATACAAAGTCAGATAAGCAAAAAGATAAGAAAAAAGATAAGGCTGGTAAACAGGACAAAAAGGACAGCAAGGATAAAGAGAACAAAAAGGAAAAAACGAAGGAAAATCCCGAAAAATCTAGTAAAGATGAAGAAATTATCAGTGAGGAAGAAGAAACTTCACAATGTGGTGAGCAACAATCTCAATGTGGGCCACAAGAGAAAACTAAAACGTCTGGCAAAAAGAATTGTAAAAGTAAGGAGTTCACTGTTAAATGTCGTTAAAATGAAATAATTGTTACTCTAACATAATAATTCTCAGGGTATGTAACTGGTTTTTATTTCACAAAGTTTATTTACGTAACTACACCTTTATATAGGTACCTTAATAATTTTTTATATCTCGAATTATATGGATCACTTTTTTACGTTACAATATAAGTCACATTATATGAACGTTAGTAAAACTGACAATTTTTCAGTTATGGTAGGCCTAGTTAACGTGTAGTCAGAATTATAAAGCAGTGCTTCTAGTTAACGATAACATATCGTTCCAAACAATAGTCCATTACCACAGTCGACGATGAAGTTTTTTATCTATGATATAAACTAGGGACTGTATATAGTCAGTGTGAAAATCCTCAGGCTGGAAAATATTATCTTTTATATGACTTTACAAATTACGCTCTTAAGTAAGCTATATTGCTTTAACAAAACTTTTAGTTACAATGATTTTTTATGTCAAGTATTGTACAAATCACACAATAGGCTCACTTCAACTATACCGTTGCCAAGAATAAACTACTTTCAGTGTTCCGACATTTTGTTTAGATACCATACATTAGAAACTACATGAAACAATATGGTTGATAGATCAGTGCCATAAAATGATATAGTATATTTCGTCACTAGTCCGGAAAGTGGTCGTTATCGGTGCAAGATCAAGTTTCAAGTACGAGGCGAAGCCGAGTACTTGAATTCGATCGAGCACCGATATACCACTTTCGGACGAGTTACGAACAGTACTTTTCATCATACCACCTTTAATAAATATACAGTTTGGATAAAAATTAATAAATTTTAATCTCTATAGCCCCTCTTACGTTGTTATTTGTATATCTTGTTTTTGAACTATTTACAACTAAACAATCAGCTGTTTGACATTTATATATTGGAGGCAACGAGATTTAAGTTACTGGAAGCAGAATAGCAGCGCTAGTGGTGTCAAACATTGGAAGTTTTTTTCCGGCCTAGTCCCGAAAACCACTGTTTCGAGGACTATAGTAAGATGCACGAAAATAGTCCGATGGAAATTTTAACAGCTGTGTCCCCCCTCACCCCCTCTCGCCCTACAATGTTGCCATTTGTAGTTATTTCACCATGTGTAATACCGTAAAAACATGCGTTTCATAATAAATTTGGCAACAATGTATTGACTCTCATCGGACTATTTTCGTGAATCTTACTATAGTCCCGAAAACTTTGTTTACCAACACGTTTATCCAACCCACCGGGAATCAACTAGTTTCGATCACAGCTGACCGTTCCGAAAACAACGTTTATCGCAATGGTATGATGAAAAAATTATAATCAAGGTTGTACTAAGGGTACCATTATGCAGCGCAATTCACTGCAGTTATCATATTGGGTGGCATTTCACTATTTCGATCGTTCCTATTCCACTACTTTTAACACGAGTTCTGATATTATTTTATCATACTTAGGGACACTTTCCCTTAGTCAGTTTAAACTTTAATGCAAGTTTAAACCAAAGTTGACCACATGTATAATATTGAATTAAACTAAGTTTAATCTAAAAGCGTTTCGGGAAAGTGCCCCTTACAGGTCTAAAAAGATCTCCATGGCCTAGGTAAATCTCCATGGTAAAGGTAAAAAAAATTTTAAAAAAAATGTATCATTCTGTATTAAATCCACCATTTTTTTGTTCTCTCAATAGTACGCAAAAAGTAGTTTTTATCATTCTGAACGAAATCAGCCTCTTTTTGTTCTCTAAATAGTACCAAAACAGATTCTTTTTTTACCTAGGACTGAAAAATCATCTGGAGAGTTTTTTAGGTCCTAGGACTGAAAAGTAAGCTGTTTGCTAAGTGTATTATTATTGATTTATTAATGTTGAGGAGCATAATTTGGAAATTCAAAAATTATAAAGAGCATTGTTTGTAAATAACAGAAATGTAAACACGGCTATAATGGACTTACTTTGTAAATATAAACTCGAATATACAACCACAGAGTAAACTTCTCTGTGATACAACTTTATAGTCAATATTTTTAACGATAAAAAGTCTAATTTCGCATTATGATAAAAAAAACGTTGTTTATCACTCGGAGCAAAAGTGTCTTTTTGATGCTTAATCGTTTTTAAAAACTCGGCTGCGCCTCGTTTTTAAAACACGATTCCGCACCAAAAAGACCCACTTTTGCTCCTAGTGATGAAAACTACTATTTTTGTCCTAGGACCTGAATAATCTGCTGTGATATTTTTTTTAAGTTCTAGGACTTAAAAGTCAGGCGATTGCTAAATATACATTACTATTGTTTAATTAATTTGGAAAGGCAGAATAGTGAAATTCAAACGTTATAAAAAGCATAAATGTAAACCATGTATATTACAATCCTCTACAAGCCATGTAGAGCCATGTGTTATTGGCTTCTTAATTTATAAATTTAATCTCTAAAATACAACTTTAAAGCTACAATTTTCAACGATTAAAAAGTCCAATTCCGCATTATGATAAAAAAAAAAACGTTGCTCATCACTCAAAAGCAAAATTGGCTTTTTGGTCCTCGGCTCGGCTTTTTGGTGGTGGCTCGGCTGCGCCTCGCTTTTAAAACACGATTGCGCACCAAAAACAGCCACTTTTGCTCCTACTGATAAAAACTATAATTACCATGTAGCTAAATGAGAAAGAAAACTACCTGGCTTGTTGAAAGACTTAACCTTGACACGTCTTTTTTTCTGAACCGACTTTAGTGTCAGCCTTCCAAATGGTTCAAGAGTTCCTTACTCACTGGTTGGCTTTCTTGGTTCTTTGGCTTCTTAGTTTTAAACCCCATTTATAATAAAGAAAAACCATTAACAGGTGTTAAACATTTGTTTTCAATCTATATAGTCAATAAAACCAGGCAAGTATTCGTTTCCTCCTTTTTTCTCAGCTCGAGTGCATCTTAGGAGAAATCAGCGCATAGCGTTAGAAAGGTATAGTCCTGTAGATGAGCAGAATCCCATTCTAATTCACATCGGACTCCAGGGCTCCGCCCCACAGGCTTTCAAAGTTCCAATGTTAATCTAATAGAGGAAATATAATAATTGATTAAATCATTTGGCAACTGTTGTAAAAAATCTTATAGATAAACATAAAGAACAGATGTTTCAGTTATAAAATACTAGTATACATGCTGCTCGAAATCGAGCAATTTATTTTAATACAATACAAATGTTATTTTTACCTCTAAATCAATGACAACCGAAAAATCCAATATTGTAAATCTCTTTAATCACCAAAACTACAAGTATTTACAGCTGATATTAACATATGCCTTATTCAATCCCAATGTTATTTAAATGGGAAACTAGTATACGTGTTGCTCGAAATCGAGCAATTTATTTAAATACAGTACAAATGTTACTTTAGCTCTAAATCAATGACATCCGACCAATCCAATAATGTGAATATCTTTAATCGCCAATAACTACACGTATTTACAGCTGATTATTAACAGATGTTTCAAATAAATGCTTTATTCAGTCCCCAATGTTATTTAAATGGGAAATTCTGAGATTTCAATGTAGGATAGCGCCTTTATTTTCAGTCCGATTCTCATAAATTTTTGGCAGAAACAACTACAGACCAAGCCCTATCCAACGACCCCAAAAACTTGAAAATCGGTTGAAAATTGTAGGAGGAGTTTTCAAGACAAAATAACCCTTAGCATATTAAATAAGTACTAGAGATTGCCCACTGGTCGAAATTCGACCAAAAATTCAGTTGATCTTGAGCCAATTAATTTTTAAATGTTTTATAAATGAAATAACTGTTCTTCCTTATTTGGTATAATTTTTTATTACAACAGCTGTCTTATGATTCAATCAATTATCCTTCTCCCATAAGATTAACATTGAAATTTTGAAAGCCTGTAGGCCGTAGCCCCGTGGGCCATTGTGAATTAAAACGCGAATCTGCTCATTTTCAGCACAATACCTTTTTAACGGTATGCGCGGATTTCTCCTACGATGCACACAAGCTGAGAAAAAAGGAGGAAACGAAACATGCTTGCCTATTAATATATAGATAGATTTTGAGATTTCAATGGTAAATAGCGCCTTTATTTTTATTCCGATTCTCATCAGTTTTGGGCAGAAACAACGACAGACCAAGCCCTATCCAACGACACCAAAAACTTTAAAATCGGTTGAAAATTGTAAGAGGAGTTCTCAACACAAAAAAACCCTTAGCGTATTAAATAAGTATAGATTTTTAATGTTCTCTGGTCCGAATCAACTGAATATTTGATCAAATTTCGATCAGGAGGCGATTTCTAAATTATTCTTCATGTTAACCTTATGGAGATAAAATAGCTTTAATGGCTAACTATTCGACCTTCAGAGTAGAGCTATCTATAATAAATATACAGTGTAATTGAAAAGTTCCGGAACGGTGAAATATATTTTTTTCCATCATAGACAAAGTAATGAGACTTGGTATATCAACAATGGCCATAAATGTCAACTCTTTTAATCTATTATCACCTTTTTATCCCTTAAGGGGGACGGCCCATGAGGAGTCAGACAAAATTCTTCAATAGCAGCATAGGTCAAATTTGGTATAAAATTAAAAGGTATTACTTAGCAGAGTACAATGCCGCAAACTAGGCTTCAAATGGATGACCAAGACGGAAATGGCAGGCAAACAAAGTTTCCTTTAAAATCATATGAATAAAACTTAAAAATGCAATAACTTTCTTAAGTAATTGAATTTTTTACTATATGGAACATAGAGTATAAAATTCTTTAGAGCGACTTTAAATTTCTCTTAGGCGAATTTTTGAACCCCAAAAGGCTTTTTTATTACTAATTTGATTTCAATGAAATTCTCAGGTTAGATTTGAAGTATTTTAAACTAGGTAATAAACTATAATCGAGCAATTATTTTCAAGTATTAAAAAAGCTTATTTTCCGGAATTTTTGACAGAACTTTAGTTGTTAGGCTACATGGTTTGACTAATGTAGTTGCTATGATCAGTTTATTTTCCCCCATCGCAGCTGAGTTGTCGCTGTATGCTGAAAACAACATAACATAACCTTTTCTTGTTTATATTTGCTCGCCGTTATGTTACGCCGTTTTTAAATAAAATTTAATTGATATTTTGACAGACCTGTTTGTAAAATTAAATAGATCATCACTGATGTTTACTTGTTGAAGTTATAAATTATAGTCTACCAAAAGATAGGCATGTTGATGTGGAATGAATTGGTGTCTACGGAATTATGCGATTAACTAATTTATGGGATACAGCTATAATATCTATTTGGGAGAAAGATTTAAATTGAACAACTAATTAGAATGTGTTGTGCCATTGTAGCCTATGTATCAGGTAACAAAATATGCATTAAGTGTTAAGTAAGCGTAATTCTACAATACTTACGTTACTTGATTTTTATTAATTTTGATTAATTAATCATGGATTTTAAATTGTTTTGTTTTTTTTCGCTCTACAATCTATTTACCTTTAATATTGTAAGCATAATTATTATTACGTTACTTGCTTGTTTTGAGGTCTTAGCTAAAATCATTCTTTGTATTTATTTGTAGGCTAGGCCTAGGATGTACGCCGGTTGACTTCGGACGGTTAGATGACGTTCCACTCTTCACATTCGAGGAGATGGAAACCTCCGTTCTCTCCCTAAAGAGCAACAAGGCTCCTGACCCGGACGGGATTCCCAGCGAGGCTTTAAAGAAAGTATTTTCAATTAATGCTGACTTGTTGTTGAGAATGTACAACGCCTGTTTGGTAGAAGGGGTGTTTCCGGCTCCCTATGGAAAACCGCAAGACTTGTACTGATCAGCAAGGGCAAAGTTGATCCCGAGCTGTCGTAGTCCCACAGGCCTTTCTACACGTTGGACACGGCTGGGAAGCTGTTCGAGAAGCTGATCCGTTCCCGCCTGACCTCTGCCGTGGAAGCTGCCTGGGACTCATGCCCCCGTCAGTATGGCTTCAGAAAGGGATGGTCAACGATTGACGCTATCACCAAAGTCCATGGAGAGCTGTGAAGAGAGTCGAGAGCCACAACCATTTCTCTCGCTGAGTAGTGCTTCTTCTTACGCTTATGTCAAGAATGCCTTTAACTCGGCGAGGTGGGCCGATATGTTGGATGCGCTTTGCAACACCTTTCGCGTTCCTGCATATCTGTTGCGACTCATTGAGGATTATCTCCGCTCTCAAAGCCTTATTTACGACACAAGGGACGGAACGTGGACGATGGAAGTCACTTCTGGTGCCGCGCAAGATTCAATACTCGGCCAGGATCTCTGGAATGTTGCCTATGACAGCCTCCTGAGGTCGGAGATGCCTGAGGAAACCACTTTGGTTGGGTACGCCAATGATGTTGCAGCTCTCATTGTCGCACGCAACGTTGAGCTGGCCCAACTAAAGTTGAACCGAGTCATGCGTGTGGTCAACACATGGATGTCCGATCACGGTCTCTCGCTTGCTCTCCGTAAGACGGAAATTGTGATCCTTACGAAGAAGAGGATAGACACCGTCATTCTGTTCCGAGTGGGAAGGGAGGTGGTCCAATCAATTCGTGCTGCTAAGTACTTCGGGATTATGGTGGACACCAAGTTAAGCTGGAGGGATCAGATATTCCGTACGGCGGACAAGGCCGCTAAGGTAGTCACTTACCTTAGTAGGCTGATGGCCAATGTCGGGGTTCCACTATCCAGCAGAAGACGTCTGTTGATGTCTGCGGTTCAGTTCGTGCTTCTTTATGGAGCAGAGGTGTGGGCAGACGCTCTCGATAAAGAGTAGTACAGGTTGCGACTCGCCCGGGTTCAACGTTGAGCGGCAGTCGGGGTGTGTTCCGCCTACCGGACAGTGTCCGAGCCTGCCGTCCTGGTGGTCGCCGGAGTTATCCCTGTCAAGCTCTTGGCAGGAGAGAGGAAGGCAATTTATCAGAGACAAGTCGAGATTGGCAAGGACACGGCAAGAACAGCAGAGCGCTCCCGAACCTTCCAGCAGTGGCAACACAGCTGGGAGCACGACACCCGAGGACGATGGACTGCGCGACTTATCAAGCACGTCCAACCATGGGTGGAACGGCTGCCAATTTTTATTTATTGCTCGGGCGTTCCCGACGCTGCGGAACACACATTCTTCCGCTGCCCCCGTTGGGAAGGGTCCCGCCTGAAGGCCACACAAATTTTTGGTGCATTTTCGGTGGACTCGGTCTGCCAAAAGATCTTGGAGGATGAGGGCAACTGGGATTGTTTATCACAGTTCGTGCGGGGCATCCTCCTGGAAAAGAGAGAGAGAGAGAGAGAGAGAGAGAGAGAATTATCTTTATTAACAATCTTCAAGATTGTAATAGAATACATTTTTACATTAACTTGGAACCCATTAAAAGTTTCTCCACTCCAAGAACTCTTTTACGGTATAAAAAGGTCGACATACAAGCCATTTCTGGAGATTTTCCTTGAGGATGGTGGGGCAGGTGTTTTTAATCTCGTCTGGTATTGTATTAAAAAACTTTGCACCAATGTACGAAGGTTTACTTTCATACCTTTTTGTGTGGTGTGCCTGTAAATTAAAGTCTTGTGCATTTCTTGTATTGTGTTTGTGGATGTCTTTGTTGCGAGGGAGTATTTGTTTTGCACAGGTATATGTTATGACCTCCAGTAAATAAATATTTATAACTGTTAATATTGCAAAGTTTTTGAATGATTCTCTACAACTCGACCTCTTGTCCAAATCACACAATATTCTAATAGCTTTTTTTTGCAAGACCAGGACACGATTTAAATTATGATCAGAGGTACAACCCCACAATAAAATCCCATATCTAATATGACTTTCAAAGAGTGATTGATATGTAGTTTTAACAGCATCAAATGTACTGATTGCTTTTACTCTTCTGAGTGCAAATATGGCACTACTTAGTTTCCTACAAAGATTGTCCACATGTTGAGTCCATGTTAAATCTTCGTCAATTATGATTCCTAGATGTTTAGTGGAATCTATTTTTTGTATGTTTGGCATTCCTAGAAACTCTTCCTTCTTTGCACCTAGTACTATTTGTGACGTTTTTGATTCATTAAATATAAGGCCATTCTTATTGCAGTAATCCACAGCCAGGTTGAGGGCAATATATGACCTTATCTCTAATTCTTCCACTGTTTTGCTAGATGATATTAATACCGTGTCATCAGCATACATTATTGTGTTACTGTATTCCTCCGTACTTTGAGGTAGATCATAAGTGAAGAGAATAAAGAGAATTGGTCCTAGTACTGACCCCTGTGGTACACCTCTATTGACTGGAAGCATGGATGATCTTGAAGAAATGATCTTACCGTTTATGTTTTGTTTTATTTCAACTAATTGTTGACGGTCTTTTATGTAGCTATTGAACCATTTCCACGCAGTTCCTTTAAATCCAAGGGTCTTGAGTCTTACCAGAATTAAGTCATGACTGAGGCAGTCAAAAGCCTTACTTAGGTCTAGGAAAATACCCGATACACTCTCTCCTTCTTCAAGACGATCTATGACATCTTCTATCATGTCAACTAAAGCTGTTAAGGTAGATTTGTTCCTTAGAAATCCATGTTGTTTTTCTAAGCCCAAGTCATTTATCAGAAGGTGTTCCATTATTCTATTGAGAACAATTTTCTCCATCAACTTTGAGAAGCTGGACACCAATGAAATGGGTCTGTAATTACTTATTTCAGCGCTATTCCCTTTTTTGTATACGGGTATGACTTTTGAAATTTTCATCTTACTGGGATAGACTCCTTGGCTAAGACTGAGGTTGATTACATGAAGTAAAGGATTTAGTAATTCTTTTTGACAGTATTTTACTATTTTTGAAGAAAATTCATCCATTCCAGAAGAATTTTTAGTTTTCATCGAACCTATGATCCTAAGTAATTCTTTGTCTGAGGTCAGTGACAGTTCTGTTGTTGGAAAGGATATGTCAAGTTTTTGGGAAGATTGGATTAATTGTGAATTTCCTAGTTTGATTCCTTTTATGGTTTCTTCAGCTATTGTTGTAAAATATTCATTAAACGTGTTAGCGAGTTTTTCTGGCTCTTCAATATCGTCATCGTCTACTGTCAGTTTATGAATATAAGAGGTGCAATCTTGTTTGTTACGCCTTTCACTATTAATTATGTTCCAAATCGACAAAGAAACATGATCTGGACCGCGAAGTGGCCCAGATCCCTTGATCGAGTGGCTGGATAAGGAGTGAGCCCCACGGGCATAAGCCAAATTTAGGCCTAGCCCTACGTAATGTGATAAACAACTCCAGGTTAGAATCCTAAAGAGTAGAGGCGAGGTTTTTTAGTGGGTAAACCCGTTTTTAGGGGAGTCCCACACTACAGGCTTGCCACCTATGTGCGTAATGCATTTTTCTTACCTCTCCCTAAAAAAAAGCGTCACCTAATAACTCAAAAAGTGAGTAAAAAATTCTTGTACGGGACGGACATCGGAGCGTATTCCTAGTATATCACTATATTACTATTTTAAGACAGGGACCTCACATAGTGGATATTTTAACCTGAATATGAATGAGAGATGAGTGTAGGATGATTGTGGCGCGATCTTGTAGTCTTGTTACTGACTAAGGCCGACATTCTCCTTAGGCAGGACTGTTAATTAATAGCCCAACAGCCAATGGTATCTAGGGGCCTACAGTTTACCGTGGGATCCGAACCACAATGTCAACCTCATATATACGAATTGGTCTAATTAAAACTATGTTTGATGTGACAGAAGCAAAAGAAGTTTTTAATAAACACCCTCTAAAGGATGTCCCCCTTGGAAGTCTCACAGAAATCTGCTGTGGCCTTTGTCAAATCATACATCTTCTTAAACGTCTTTGCATTTGGAGTAATAAGCCACAAACCCCTGCGTTAAAAGGTTGAGTATAAAGAAAGTTATTGCATTTTTAAGTTTTACCCATATGATTTTAATGGAAACTTTGTTTGCCTGCCATTTCCCAAGGCTATTAAATAATACTAGGTATACAATGCAGTTGTCTGCTTGCAATATTGAGCGGAGCGACTATTTTTTTAAATCAATAATAGCAAATTTTTTAGCTCGTTCGCTGCGCTCACTTGCCGTTTGGGTCAGCTCGTTTGCTACGCTCACTCGCCGTCAATTTAGTTCGTTCGCTGCGCTCACTCACCTTTTGAGTCGGCTCATTCGCTGCACACACTCCTCGCCAGATTTAGGTTGTTCGCTGCGCTTACTCGCCACAAGTCTGCAATACTCTAATAATTTTTGATTACGCAGGTTTGCTGCAACGGGGTACTATATGTTTACAAGATATTAAATGGTGCGTCGTCCAAGATTTTGCACTTCCTCTCCGTAAACGTGGCATTTCATTCACTTACAAAGGTAAACAAACCACTATAATAAACAAAACAACAATTTCACATAAAACTACTGTATTCACAAATAGCTGATAGTAACAGTCTGCTGTTTAATCTGATCCTAATGACAGCTGTATAATCAACACACAGTAAACAAACCAAATAAAATATTTTTCCTATTGAAATAACATGGTAACTTTAAAGGGCCGTAGGGCAGAACCCTTATGTCCGATTTGGACCATTTCAGATTTATACCTTCCCATAGATGGTTACTATGACCGAGCAAAATTTCGTGAGGATCACTCTAGCCGTTCAGGAGGAGTACTTGTAAATAAAAATCCAGAGTGTAGTATAGGAGCTTCGCTCGCTTCGCTCGCTCCGCTCAATTATCCTTGGCCATTTCCATCTCGATCACCCATTTGAATCTAGTTTGCGCCATTGTACCCTGCTCTTTGTGAACACTACTCCTTCCTTATTTTTGAACAAAATTCAATGTTTGAGATGTCATAAGATTCGTCTCAGTTCGTAGTTTTGCAATAAGGTTTTAGATTTTTTTATTTGTAATCTGAAGGGCATCGAAACCTCTTAAAGTTCGTTTTTTGCCTATAAGATTAACATGGGGAACAATTTTTATTAAATTTCAAATAAAACAGCTGTTTATAGTTAAATTATAAAAACACATGTTAAAATTTAAATAGAACTTTGAATTTTGTATACAAAGGGGCAAGGTCTTATTACAAGGTACCCGGATAATTGCAGCGCATTGCGCTGCACAGGTACCCCTAGTTTTTTTCTGAATCCTCGTGGGCCGTCCCCCTTAAGGGATAAAAATGTGATAATAGATTAAAAGAGTTGACATTTATGGCCATTGTTGATATACCAAGTCTCATTACTTTGTCTATAATGGAAAAAATATATATTTCACCGTTCCGGGACTTTTCAATTACACTGGATATCGTCAATGCAAAGCTACGAAATGGCTACAAATTCTCTGACAACTTAAAACGAAAATATTAATGCAAAAATAAGGGAAGAGTATTGTTTACAAAAAGCTGCTCACCTATACAAATAAGCATTTTACGATCATGAACTAATTGTGATTGCCTTTATTCTGTTTCTTACAAATCAGCTGTGTAAAAAATTCCTTTCCATCATTTTATTTTCTCACGTAAACAAAAATATTTCGGACGAAACTATATCATCCGCGTTAACTTTTTCAAATATTTTAAACTTGAATCCCTCTAATCTTTAACTGTAAGACCATGATGGATTTCTTCCGCAGCCCGCCCGGCCGGTACCTCGGCTACGCCCACGTTCTCGGCAGCGCACTCCCCGGCGACTTTGTCACACCCATGGCTCGGATCTGGATGACCAGAGCGACCCTCGGGTACATCGCCTTCGACGTCTTCTACAAGGCCACGGACAGGCGGAGCCCTAATTTCGTGTCCAAGGGGGTGGACGCCCTCCTGTGGCAAGGCCTCGCCTCCCTCCTCGTCCCTGGCTTCCTCGTCCACGGCGCCGCTCAACTCTCCTCAATCGTGGTAACCACCATGAAGCTGAAGCACCCTGTCAACCGGTACGCTTCGCTGGGCATCGTGCTGCTGTCCCTGCCAATTTTCGGGCCCGCGATCGACCGAGGGGTTGATTTTGTTTTTGATCACACCACTAGGCCGATTTTGTTCGCAATATGAGATGTGGGGAAGTGTTGGAGTTTAATTTTGGTTCGTCAACTATGGCTACAAAATTCTATACTGCAATCGATGTTAAGTAGCCATACAATTGGGTTACCTACACCTTTATTATATATAAAGCAAATTATTTTTATTACTTTATTGGGTACCTTTATTTTATATTATTTTGTTGCCTAAAATGTTTTGGTATATAAATGTATTGAATAAAATATTTGTTTATCGCTTCTTAGGCTGTAGAGTTAATTTTCATGTCGTATAATTCAAAAATTTTTGTTGTTTAATTTTTTTATATCTTATTTAATATATGAAAGAGTAGTAACATATAAAACTTTAGGATACCATGCTTTAACTTAAAGTTAAGGATTACCCTCACAACTATCCGTTTTTCTTCAACAAATAATATCCCATAGGCCTAGCCTAATTATGATCACGGCATTACTAGCTTATTGACTTTACAAACTAAATTTTTCTTTCTCATGAGACTCATTAGTGTTTAAATCATGTATGTTTCTGGGATACTCTTAATAGCAACTGTAAATGAGTTCTTGATAGCTCTTAACAGCAAGAATATGTTCTCTAATGGGATTCTTAGGCCTCGGTTAAGCTATAGTGAAAGCGAGCGAACGAGCAGTACCCAAATGTTGTGATCAAAGTTGTTTCACTTTAATTTGCATGGACTGGTGGAATATAGGATTGGTCACGTTCTTCATAAAAATAAAACTTCCCTACCAGACATATAAACTTTAACTCATTTTTCACTGAACTTGCACATGATTGGAGCAAAAGCATGTTGTTTTAATTAGAACGATTCATTCCTGTTCACCGTGGTGAGCCGCGCTATTCTCTGGTGGATCAACCACTCCTCCTGCAGATCAAACTCCTGCAGATCAAATATTCACCGTGTTTTTGTATTTGTATTTTGTGTCTATCAACGCCAATGGCATTTTTTAACGTTTTGATGGGGAACGGTCCAAACCCAAGTCTTGTTACTATCTAACATTGACCAGTTGTTAGAAAGCATCATTAACTAATAGCCCAATGACAAATGGCACCTGGGTCCGGAATCGATGATTTAAAAAGCTACTAACTTTCCTCAGGATCGAACCGGCAACATTTGCATTCAAAGGCGAGCACTATAACCACTCAGCTACCCAGCCAGTTATTCACTATAGTGTTTACTATAGTGTTATAGTAGAGACTTTAAAACGTACCTGGCATGTGTGCGTTTTACAGGAAACTTTTTTCATCTTTGTACCAATAGTCCAGAGCCCAGGTCAGAGAATGCCTATTAATGATCTATTCATTTGACCTCGCCTATTAATTTGCCACATTTTATTAATTTGACCTTGGTTGATTTAAGATTACAGTACCACACACATAATACGGTAACCTTACATAATACGGTACATAATACAGTACACACACATAGTTCTTAGGCGTTTTTGTTTGACAGGGGTTTTTATCCATCGCTTTGGGTTCATATGTATGTGTGTTTTAGTTTACTGTTATTCAAACATTCCTATATTGTATCGTCACCAGTAGCATTATTATTGACCGTTTTTAGGAAAATCGGTCTGAAAGTCTGTGGGCATCCCGGGAATCGAACCCGCGACTTCTTGAAGACATACCTTCTTATTAATCTATTTGGGAAATATAAATTTGCTCTCACACTGATGTTCTACCCTTTAAGTATGTTCTTTACTGATGTTCTTAATGCTCAATGATAATTATGTGTCATGTGATGATATTCTTCCCCGTTTAGCGGCATAGATTATGTACAGGTATCCTTGATACATAATTATATGACTGGCTGGGTAGCTGAGTGGTTAAAGAGCTCGCCTTTAAATCTGAAGGTCGCCGGTTCGATCCTGAGAAAAGTTAGTGCTTTTTGATGGTTTGATACTGGACTCAGCTGCCTTTGGTCATTGGGCTATTAATTAATGATCCTGACAAATGAAACAGCTGATATTTGTCAGTAACAAAGCTACACCTCATCTGATCCATTACAATCATCACACTCACCCCTTCAGTCATACTCACCTTAAAATACGCACCAAAGAGGGCGTCGGTGTTTCAAGTAAAGTATCTAAAGTATGTATAGGTTCGCAATATAATAGGCTGTCTAATTGTCTTAAGTAGTATTAATGTTCTTTATTGAGCTTAAAACTTTTCTTACGCTGAATATAATGAAGGAAAAAATGTTCATATTTTTTTAACGAAAAATACTGTTAAAAAATTAAAATATTTTTGATGATTCAAACTATGTACATGCAAGTAAACATTGTTTTTTGGTTTATCCATTAGCTAAAACTATAAATTTGATTTCCACAAGTTAGTTATTTTTCCTTAGAGGAAACTCGCGAAGCAATTCCAGAGGCATGCCAAACCTTTTACACTGCCAAGGTGGAATTCTTGACTACGCATGTGGCAAGTATGGCGAAGGTATTTCAGTAAATTTACCAAATGTTGATTCTGCAGGTAAACATTGCCGGTGGTTAGCATATGTATTGCTAGTTGACTGTCATCACAGCTGTTTGTTTATCAGCTGTTCTGCCATTGTTGCCCTCACCTGGGCCACAGCTGACTGTCATGTGTGGCTACGGAGGTTATTTTTGGCGGGAGTCGGCCGCGGCGCTCCGTCGCTGGAGCTGCGAGTTTTTGTAGGATCTCTAAAAGTGATAAGTTATATTTTTTTTGGTAGTGGTAAAGCTCGTAAAAGTGGAGTATATATTGTGGAAAGTATTTTCGTTTCCGGTGAGTGTTGGGACTTATTTATGATATATTATTGTCATCGTTTAAAAAATACCATAGTTTCCTTTGCTTATAGAAATAAAAAGATAAAACTGAAGGATTTATATCAATATTATCATGAGTTTTACAGTAAATAATTATTTACCAAACTAACCCAATTACTTGAAAAATAAATTTTTACACATGTTCATTGTAATGAAAGTCAATCGATGATTATATAAATTTAAAAACAGCGTTTACTTATACAAAAATATCACATGTTGTGCATTATTTGGTATAAATGTTAAAATTTATACTTATAATATCTCTGTCTATGTACAATTCTCAAAAAATATTTAATCCATAAGAAAATCATCGGTACTTGCAAGGACACCAGGGCATAGCCCTAAAGCATGTGGAAAACGGGAATAGTCCTATATTTAAATTTCACCTATGTAAATAAAGTATAGTTCTACAAAATTTAAGCTTAATTGGTCTAGTAGTTTTTAGGCTCATTTAAGACACACAAATATTAAAACCTTCAAAGATACATTCATATATTTGTTTCATAGATTGAAGATATTAAGGTTCATTTAAGAATTGAAGTGTTTTATACGCTTTAAGACCATTTTAAGCATTGGCCCTATAGTCTAGGCGTAACCTTAATGCGATATGACTGCAGTGTGATTTGAAAATTTTTGGGTGCCCCAACAAACTTTATTGAAATGGGAAAAGAGAGCTACCCAGTAGGTTGTTGATGTTGATACCCCCAAGTGACTAACCACACAGATTGCAACCTGTTTTGCTGTGAACACTTCAACCTAGCATTCCCATGATAAATCGATTAGAGCACATTTTTTCTGGGTTGGGAATATCAAACATTCGTTAATGGAAGCCCACATATGAATCGACTTTAAAAATCAGATGCCAACGACAACGTCATGGACAGTTGAGTGCAAGTATTTCAGATAACTAGTTGGACCTGAGCAGCACAATGCGCCACATAATCAGAGAACCGTTAGATAATCCTTGCCCCATGTTAATTTTCTTGCATAAAAATTCAATCATGTGCCGATTGTATTACACCTTAATGGTGTTTGACCAATAGATCCTTGTAACTAATTCTCAAATTTATCAACGTAGTAGTCGATCGAAATATTGTGGATGTATTTTATGACCAAATTAGCTTGGATTAGGCAATGTTTCTAATGTCAAACTGTTTTAGGGCCTTGTAATGAAAACTCCTATAACATACTAATTAAAATATATACACAGATGTTTGATCTAGATAGTTTATCCTTGGTTCATAAAGTGTACAACGTATATAATATCAAAGAAAAAAATAATGTTAATGAAAAAATAAAAAAATAAATATAACCCCCAGTCCTGCAAAACGCTAATGCAGCACTCATTGCAGTCAGTTTTTGTGGCGCAAATATGTGTATAGTAAATTTACAGCACTAAAACAGTGCATACTAAGACAGTACTACAAACAGTACTAAATACAGTCAGTATTCATTCGTCGGCGAAGTGAATGAGCTCACACTAATATTATTTCTAACAATTGAAATCTCTCTAAACTCAACTTTTAATGGAAAAGCAGAATTCACAGAAATAAACACCAAAAATTAAGAGAATTTAAATATTTGTTGTGGTGGTCCATTTTATTTATATTTTGTTTAAAATGTCTTTATTTTCAAATTATTTTTGTAATAAGCCTGTTTTCTGTACTGAAAGTAAACAAATTTTTAATATTGTATTTTTTAATCATCATGTTTTAATAACATTCTGCATTAAAATATCTAATCACTTTTGTTATATTATATAGTACCATAGGTTAATTTTAGACCAACGACCAACTTTACTTTTCCTGAATACACAGGTGTTTGAAAACCCACGCGTAAATGCTAGAAATATATCGTAATTTTAGATATCTATGCGTAATATAATGTTCTACTTTAATCTTAGTTTAATTTTAGTTCTTATTCCATTGCGAACATGGCAACACATAAGAAACATGTCAAATATTGCAATTTTGAATCTTGTTTTTATACATAAAATGAAGTTGCTTTTTTGCCAAATACAAAAAATCCAAAATTTAAGCAAACTCTACCCTCTAGATCTCGAGAAAAATGTAAAACATCGCAAGAGACACTCCTCGCTTGCTTATAGTATTCATATGGAATTGTGTTGATATCCCATAGTTCAATTGCTTCTACAGCGCGTTGTTTTCAACTTGATCCTTCGTGGGCGGAGAGATAAATAGTAATGTTGAGTGTTTGTTTGTCCTTGCTAATCTATATCTATACTTATTTAATACGCTAAGGTTTTTTTGTGCTGAGAACTCCTCCTACAGTTTTCAACCAATATTCAAGTTTTTGGTGTCGTTGGATAGGGCTTGGTTTGTATTTGTTTCCGCCAAAAATTTATGAAAATAAAGACATAAAATAAGGGTGCTGTACACAAAATAAGTTTGACATTTTCCTATTCGAATAACATTTTGTTTGGGTTGAACATTTTAAACATCTGTGAATGAACCCTTACAGCTGTATATACGTGTAGTTTTTTGTGATTACTGATATTCACAGCAAAAGATTGGTCGGATGTCATTAATTTATCACTAAATGTTATTTTTGTATTTATAAAAATAAATAGCTTGATTTCGAGGTGCAAATAGACTAGTTCAGTTCTTAAAATGTGTTTGTAAGTTTTACTACAAACAGCTGTTTTATTTTTCAATTCAATAAAAATTTATTCGACATTCGACATGTTCATCTTATGGACAAAAATACACTTTGGAGACTATCCATGTCCTTCAGAATAAAATCTAAAACCTTATTGCAAAACTATGAACCTAAAGGAATTATTGATACCTCAAACATTAAAATTAGTAGAAAATAAGGGAGGAGTAGTGTTAAAAAACACCTTTACGGACTATGTATACAGAATAAATACAAAATACATCAATATTAATAACAAATATATGCTTATACTCTTAAGGAGACTTGAGGGCTCCACACATCATCGAACAAATCCGTCGAGCGGCTCGTCCAACATGTTCGACAGTTCGTTGCATGATCGCTCGGGTGGTTTGTTGAGACCGGCAGTGTTTTAAAACCTGATTGGTCTGATATAAAGTTGAGTCCGACGTCGGAATTCGATAGTGTGTGGGTCCCTTTACTGAAAAGAAAAGTAAGATGTTAAGTTCTTCAAATGATTTTCTCTTAAGTGGAAGCTCATTTGCCCGTACAGTGACAAGCAACGCTCCTACACATTAAAACATCCTGTGTCAACCATGCTGCCTAAATAAGCAATCCACTTACTATTTTCTAAACAATAAGAATTAATAGTAAAATAAATAATTAACCTATATCGTAGTTAAAATTTAAAACCGGACATCGTTGTTGGCTCGCGGAAGGAGGATTCAGTGCGACCTATTTAGAGGGTCATTTTGGTAGGAGAGGCTTCTTATAATAATCCTAAACATTACCACTGCTCATCACCCCCACATCAACGCTTACAAATTTTTGTTACTCATACTGAAAGTTAGTGTAGGGAATTTTCAGGTACTCTTAGATATGCCAACGATGTTACCGTAAACTACTTTTTTGTAAAGCTGGCTGGAACCAATTTGCAGACTCTTATTATTTTTTTATGCTTATAAAACAAAAGTTTATATTTTAACAAGTGATTCGTAACAAGCGATTATAAGAAGCGTAAAAGCAATCAACGCTTTTTAAATCCCGTTCAGCTGGTTCATAATCTACTTGATCATCATCACTTAATACTATAATACGAGAAATGCCAGTGGCAATGCATTTTCCAACTATCTCGAAAGCTAGAGGGTAGATTTTGCTAAAACTTTGTATTTAAGTGTGTTTTGGTCTAAAAAAAGTTAAGAAACAGACTCAGCCCCAAGAAAAATCTATTTTTATCTAAAATAATGTTTTAAACTGTCATCATGTATTTATTTTTTATGTGATTTTAATAGCCTAATTATCATGATACTATAGTAAAATATAAATAAAACCAACGACCCAGGCTCGGCCAAGCTGGTACTATAGAGTAATAATAAGGCAAGGCGATTTAATTATAGCCTATCTCCTAAAAATTTAATGGACTTTTTAAGGATTAAAGTATTGACCATCTGGTTAATTTGTGTTTAAGTAATAAATTTATAACCTAACAAAATTCCCATACGAGTTTTAAAGTACTCTTAAATATCATACACCGCTGTAGAAACATCTTATTGCACTCAATACTAAAGGGTTTGCTCCAAATCAATAAATAAAAACGATGCGGGTGGAAGCCAGTGGATGACATAGTCGAAATGGGCGGTTTACTGGCAATATGTACCAGAATAGCTCTCGGCTGGCACGGGCCCAGATCTGAGACATCTCCCCGCTCTCATAAACTACTGTCACTGCAACCTAAACTGCGGTCCGCGTTTGATAATGTTCGCTCGCTACAAACCCACTGTTTGGCTGTCGGCTAAGTCGACTTTTGAAAGTTTGAAATAGAAATATTGAAAGGAAGAGATTTTACGCAGAATCGACTTTGAGTATAGTGGTTATATGTGGATATAGTGGTGCGTTGTTTGAGAATTAGTGAATCCCCCATTCGATCGGCAAGACCCGTTAGAACCTTGCTTTGTACTATAACAATTTAGCAAGGTTTTAGGCAGTAGGCTACTCGAACCTGTGAAATTCATACTGCGGCTCTGTGATCTAATTTCCCTATTTTATCCTTATTTTACATTGCCCGTGTCAAAACTAGGTTTTAAAAGAGTTCAAATAAACCTCTCCTTGCACATTGATTTTTGTTATTCTTTTTTTAGGCTTGAACTATATCATGAAGCCAGATCAAAAATTTTACATAATAGGAACTAAACTAAATTACAGAGAATTAAATGTACATAAAATGTAGGAACAAATTTGCGTTATAGTTCTTTGGCACAATGCGGGTGATAATACAATTGATTTTAATTTATAGCAATGTTTATAGAACCAAATTGATTGGTGATTACTGGACCATATGCTAATTTTAGATCGATATAGTTAAACAATGTTACAGCAGAAAGCAGCACTTATTTCCGGTTAATTTAACATATGGAGCATTTCAAATACTAACGGAACTAACAATTGATTAATTATGAGAGTGAGACAAAAATAAAACATTATTCGGTCATTTTTAGAAGTGCATGATAATTATAGGGTTTTTCAAACTAATCCAATTTATTTGCCTACTGTTTGAGGAGCTTTTTAAGTACAATTAATAATTTATGCACTTTGTTGTCTATTAGATGTGGTAAATGTTAAAACTAAATGTGTTATAATGACCTTTATACAAGCTGCATTGATTTATTAATGTTATAAAAATTATCATATTTCCATAGTGTTATAGTTTATTGGAATTGAATGTTGATTATTTAAAATTAAATTTAAATTCCTGGTCGCTATTATATATATGAGGTATTGATACAATAGTTCAAAATTTAATATTCTGCCTCTTAAGATTAGATTCGAAATAGAGGTTTTGGCTAGTTATATCTCTCACAGATATTAAAATGCATAACATTAGCTAAGTTTTTATCTTAAAAGCAACTAGTAAGCCACACACTCGCTTTAAAACACATTAAAGTAGGTAACAAATGTCATAGAGAATGCGCATAATGTAATGTGCGAACCCGTCCCAATTTTATCGTTAATCTACATTAATAGGCAAACATGACTTTCTCCATTTCTCTCAGCCTGTGTGCATTGTAGGATAAATTCGCACATACCGTTAGACAGGTGTCCTGTTGATAAGCACAGTTATTATAGTTTAACTTCAGGCAGGCTTTAGAATTTTAATGTCAATCTTATGGAAGAATGGTAATTGATTGAATAATTATATTTTGACAGCTGTTGTGATAACAAGTGCTAGCAAAACAAGCAGAACACGTGTTTCAGTCATAAATTATGGATAATTTATGACATAGTACCGGGCCTTGCGGCCTTGCTCGTTGGTTTTACAGTAATTCACTTTTGTTATATATCATGGTAATCAGGCTGTTAAGTATAGGTACATCATCAACCAACTATACCTCACCACAGTTAAAAGCCGCTGTTTCAAAAAGAATTAAAGGTTTTTTATTTTGGTTTAACTTTTGTTGTTATTTCGTTTCCTTGGTGGCAACCCATAAGACCAATGTTATAAAATTAAAATCTTTAAATTTAATTTTATACAAAATCCTATTTTGTCTGGGATTGAGGCCGTTTCTAAACTTATTTTTGGACCAAAACACTGTTAAATGCAAAGTTCAAGTAAATTCTACCTGCCAGATTTCGAGATCATGGAAAATACATCCTTCAGACAGTGCTCGTTTAATAGTATAAGATACACAATTATAACCACTTATTAAAGTATCAGATCATTTCATAACTTTCATTGCACATTAATTATGTATAGCCGTTGATTTGATTGTTTAATATACTTTAATTAATAGTGGCACTTACAAGTCCACTAGCCGCATCGACCCACCTCACGGATTAGTCAACCCAGCCAGTATATTTAGAATGTTTATCACTCAAGTAAACCCAGCGCCTGTTAACTCGGCTATTTTATCAACATCAAGTTTGTTTGCCAATGCCGCCCATTGTTTTATCGGATACCACCTGCATTACGCACCTCCACCAGGCATCCCGGTAGAATATGGCGCTAGTGTCTTCGAACACACAAAGAACATGGATATTGGTTGTTCAAAATGTGCCTGTATTGGGAATAATCTGAGTAGCTAAGTGGGTATAGAGCTTGCATGCAATCCGAAGGTTGCTGGTACGATCCTGATAAAGTTAATAGCATTTCGGATTTAAACAACCATGGACCCAACTGCCTTTGGTATTTGGGCTATTAATTAATAGTCCTGATAAATGATTCAGCTGTTCTTCTTTAGTAACAAGCCACGCTTTATCTGATTCATTACACTCACCATTATATTCACATTACAATACCCACCGCACTCCCACATGAATTTTGAATTTGAGTGAGTTGCTACGGACCATGTCAGCGATGTTGTGGGTTCGAATCCGCGTTTCGCCAGTGACTTTTATCAGTGCCATTCATCTCTGAGTAAGTAGCGGCTCACCCACTTACTTGTCTAATACGATCATACGCACAGATCAATAGTCTATGTGGACGGGGCAAAGTAAGGCAAAGAGAGGTCTGCCAACCTATTTGATAAAGAAATTTATATATTAGGCCTAAATAAATCAACGTAGTGTTTAAATTCCGTAAAAAAATTTGATTTTTAATTTATATTGTGAATGTTATAGAAAAACAAATCAATCGGTGGTTTAGAGTTGAATGTTTTATTATGTTTAATTTTCCAATTTTAAAACTGCTTTTTGTAATATTCTAATGTTTGCGATAAATACTTATTTATTGTAGAAATTGCTTCCCATAGTGAAATTTTCTTTTTTTTTTCAAGCATATTCATATTAGTTTTATTGAGGCTTATCAGTGAATGAAAAAACTATGGGACGTGAATTTCAAATGTAGGTTTAGGAAAATGGAAATCAGCTCCTCCGAAATTACCTCCTACACCAACCTATTTTGACAGGGTAGTAAAATTTTAGTAATAGATCAAAGAACCCTATTTTAACAAATTTTAAATTGTACTTTTATAATTATGTTAAATTGTGTTTTTTAATTAATTTTTAATATTTTGGATCTTAAGAAATAGTTTATACAAGTGTTCCTTCGCTTGTTCAACCAGAACAATAAATTAACTGAGAGATACATTTATAGTGTTAGAGTGTTCAAACATTCTCAGTTACTTATAAAAGGGTGTCCATGTTTGGCTTTTAGGTACTCTAAATGGTATTTAGCCCTTAGTGGTTATTTTTTCCTGTCTTGGTGACAGAACTAACAAACAAATGAACAAAAAAATTACGATAAATACTATTTCAACGTTACCAGCTTAAAAAGTGTTGTATTGTATTGGCGATTGATGGTGATAAAATCAAGCATAACGAATTGTTTAATGTTATCTTTTACCGTAGGCTGGGAGATTGAGCGTATAGAACGCAACGAGTGATTGATAACGGACAACAGTGCCAAGTATTCCTTGGATTTCCACTTCAAACTGTCCTCGATGTGAATGGAGTTTCAGTGTAAATAAGACGTTGAACTTTGGTTGGGGAAGATGGTGGGCATTGCATTTATGTTTCCTGTGAAAGGGTCAACCGTTGAATACAGCTGCTTGATTAACGTAAAATTTAGAATTTGTTAACATAGTGTTCTTTGATCTATTATTAAAATTTTACTGCCCAGTCAAAATAGGTTTGTGTAGGAGGTAATTTCGGAAAAGCTGATTTTTTCACGGTTGATAGACCACACATTGATAAGGTGTGCATTTCCCCGGCCCGAAAATCTCGCAAAATTCCCCTTGAGCTTTCAGCCCTACGCCCCTTTAAAGTTAAAGTTTCAATATGTCACAAAATCAACTATGAGTTCGTAACCAGAAAATAAATAGAAGTGGAGTTGCTTTTATTTTGTTCCCGAAAAAATGCACTACAAAAACTGTCATTACCTTTTTGTACAAAGATCCTATAGTTTAGTGGCAACAACGACACAAACATTTAAAAATATATTGTGTTCTTTACATGTTTTAATTACATTTCCCTAGGATGATCCCAATGATATATTACTATATTCCCTCTAAAAATAAGGAGCAAAATGTTTTATATTTGATGGCATCAGCGAAAACGGCTGCGTTCATGGCATCGTTTTTAATACATACCTACAGACTTTTGAATGTGTTCCCCTCCTATTTTTATTCAAACAGGATAACTTTTTTTTTTTTTTTTTTTTGAGGGAGAGGCGGAAAAATGCATTACGCACACAGGTGGCCAGCCTGTAGTGTGGGGCTCCCCTAAAAACGAGTTTACCCACTAAAAAACCTCCTCTACTCTTTAGGAATCTAACCTGGAATTGTTTGTCACATTACGTCAGGCTAGGCCTAAATTTGGCTTACGCCCGTGGGGCTCGCTCCTTATCCAGCCGCTCGATCAAGGGATCTGGGCCACTTCACGGTCCAGATCGGTTTTCTTTTCCAGGAGGATGCCCCGGACGAACTGTGACAAACAATCCCAGTTGCCCTCATCCTCCAAAATCTTTTGGCAGACCGAGTCCACCGAAAATGCACCAAAGATTTGTGTGGCCTCCAGGCGGGGCCCTTCCCAACGGGGACAGCGGAAGAATGTGTGTTCCGCATCGTCGGGAACACCCGGGCAATAAATGCAGTCCGGTGAACCGGTCTTTCCCATACGGTTCAGGTACGACCGAAAATAGCCGTGACCTGTCAAAAATTGGGTCAGGTAGTAGTCCACCTCCCCATGCCGCCGTTCCACCCATGGTTGGACCTGCTTGATAAGTCGCGCAGTCCATCGTCCTCGGGTGTCGTGCTCCCAGCTGTGTTGCCACTGCTGGTAGGTTCGGGAGCGCTCTTCTGTTCTTGCCGTGTCCTTGCCGATCTCGCCTTGTCTCTGATAAATCGCTTTCCTCTCCCCTGCCAAGAGCTTGACAGGGATGACTCCGGCGACCACCAGGACGGCAGGCTCGGACACTGTCCGGTAGGCGGAACACACCCGGAGCGCAGCTTGACGCTGAACCCGGGCGAGTCGCAACCTGTAGCACTCCTTATCTAGAGCGCCTGCCCACACCTCTGCCCCGTAAAGAAGCACGGACTGGACCGCGGACATCAACAGACGTCTTCTGCTGGATCGGGGACCCCCGACATTGGCCATCAGCCTACTAAGGTAAGTCACTACCTTAGCGGCCTTGTCCGCCGTACGGAAGATCTGATCCCTCCAGCTTAACTTGGTGTCCACCATAACCCCGAGGTATTTGGCGGCACGAGTTGATGTGACCACCTCCCTTCCCACTCGAAACGGGACGACGGTGTCGATCCTCTTCTTCGTAAGAATCACGATCTCCGTCTTACTGAGAGCAAGTGAGAGACCGTGATCGGACATCCAGTTGTTGACCACCCGCATAACTCGGTTCAACTTCAGTTGGGCCAGCTCAACGTTGCGTGCAGCAATGAGAGCTGCGACGTCATCGGCGTACCCAACCAAAGTGGTTTCCTCAGGCATCTCGGACCTCAGGAGGCTGTCATAGGCAACGTTCCAGAGATCCGGGCCGAGTATTGAACCTTGTGCGGCACCAGAAGTGACTTCCATCGTCCGCGTTCCGTCCCTCGTGTCATAAATCAGGCTTCGAGAGCGTAGATAATCCTCGACGAGCCGCAACAGATATGCAGGAATACGAAAGGTGTTGCGAAGCGCATCCAACATATCGACCCACCTCGCCGAGTTGAAGGCATTCTTGACATCAAGCGTAACAAGAAGCACTACTCGGCGGGAGAAATGGTTGTGGCTCTCGGCTCTCTCCACAGCTCTCTGAACTTCGGTGACAGCGTCGATCGTTGACCGTCCCTTTCTGAAGCCGTACTGACGGGGGCATAAGTCCCCGGCAGCTTCCACGGCAGAAGTCAGGCGGGAACGAATCAGCTTCTCGAACAGCTTCCCAGCCGTGTCCAACATGCAGAGAGGCCTGTGGGACGACGGCAGCTCGGGATCACCTTTGCCCTTGCTGATCAGTACAAGCCTGGCTGTTTTCCAGGGAGCCGGAAACACCCCTTCTACCAAACAGGCATTGTACATTCTCAACAACAAGTCAGCGTTGATTAAAAATACTTTCTTTAAAGCCTCACTGGGAATCCCATCCGGGCCAGGAGCCTTGTTGCTCTTCAGGGAGAGAACGGAGGTTTCCAGCTCCTCGAAAGTGAAAAGTGGAACGTCCTCTACCCGTCCGAAGTCAACCGGCGGTCGCTGTGGATGTTCAGGAAACAACGCAGCGACGATCCTCCCCATGGTGGCGCCCTCCATGATGGAAGGTGGAGAGCGGGCGCCGAGTTTCTGTGTTACAAGTTTGTAACCCAGGCCCCACGGGTCGGAATCAACGTCGTCACGAAGTCTCCTCCAGCTATTCGCCTTGCTCCTGTTGATCGCCTGGCGGAGAGATTTTCTCGCAGCTTTATAGGCCTCCGACTTACGAACTCTGTCTGCGGGAATTCTCGCTCTAGTGGCGGCTCGTCTAGTTCTTAAACATGTTCTTCTGAGTTCCGCAATCTCTTCAGTCCACCAGTAAACGGGTTGTTTGTCGCGTCGGGGTTTCCTTCGCGGCATAGACTGATCGCAGGCCGAGACGATAAGTTCCATCGTGGATGTTACTAGTGCCTCGGCTCCAGCCTCACCAGGATTCCCCTGCGCTCCCCGAGAGATGACTTCGGTGAACTTGACCACGTCCAGTTTGTTGGTGTTCCACCGGCGTGGCCCTTCCCGAGATGCGGAAACTCGACGATTTGCCTGATCATGCAGGTCAAACACGATGTATTGGTGGTCGCTACCCGTGTAGTCCTCGACAACCCTCCAGCCAGAGATCCTCGGAAGGAGCGACTCAGACGCAAAGGTGACGTCAGGGATCGTGCCTCTCTGCCCGGGGCGCCGAAAAGTAGGTGTGTCGCCCTGGTTGAGGACGACAAGACCGGCCCTGGCGATGAAATCCAGGATGTATTTCCCCCGGGAGCTGGTAGAGGGCATTCCCCACTCGACGGCCCTGGCGTTGAAATCGCCACCAACGACGACATGCCCGGTGGTGCCGAGAACGCACTCCTCTAGGCTATCTATCTTGTCGCGAAAGTCCTGGACGGCCTCGTTGGGTGTGAGGTAGCAACTGAAGATAGTCACGTCCCTACACCGAACCCAGACGAATCCTCGGCCGCGCCCGTGACTCCGCACCAAGACATCCTGTGTATTACGCGCCCAAAATGCAGCAGTACCGAGGCTGTCGGAGATCCAAATGTTTGGGTCTCTGTCCCGATACTGTTCGCTGATAAGGAGCGCGTCAGCACCAAGTTCTCGGGCGAGCTGATCTAGAAGGTTATCAGCTCCCCAGGATCTATGAAGATTGGCCTGGAGGATGCGAATTACCGGCCGCTGCCTTTTGCCTGTTCAAGTGCGGCTCTGAAGGCACCGCACTGACCAGACCCGGGTAAGTGACCGAGGGCACTGGAGCCTGAATCCTTGCAGAGGAAGCAGGATGGGCTCGAGGAACATTCCTTGCGTTTGTGGCCCTGGCCTCCACACTGGAAGCAGTTGGCACTCCTGTCGGGCCCGTTACAGTTTCGGGAGGAGTGGCCGAAACCGAGACAGCGGAAGCATCTCGAAACTACCACCCTCCGTTTGAGCCTGCAACTGACCCAACCGACTCTGAGGTGCTGAAGGCTAAGCAGCTTATTGGCGTGCTTTTCGCCCATCTCAGCAACAGCCATCCTGAGTTGACTTCGGTTAGGCTTTGTCAGCCATACCCTCACTCCATCAGCCGGTATCTCCGGGAGTGCCACCTGGATCGCACGGGTCACCTCATCTTCGGTGGAGAGGGCATCAAGGTCCCGAATCTCGACCGAACATTTCGGTTCTAGGGCCTTGATGGAGCCTTTGTCCCCAAGTGCAGTCTTGAGGGAAGCGGCAAAACCGATCTTGTCACTCGACTTCCCCAGTTCGAGGAGGACATCCCCGTTCTGGGTTCGCCGAATAGACTTGATAACGGTGTCGGTCTCTTCCGGTTTGGCCTGCGATCTAATCTGACCCAGAACATCAGCAAAAGATCGCCCCCCTAAGGGCTTGATCAAGATTGCCTCCGTCCTGGGCTTCTTAGGCCTGGGTTGTTTAGGCTTTCTGACAGACTTGCCAGAGGCCTCCCCCACCGGGTTTGAGACTTGCGTCCGCTCCACCCTCGACGCACTTTTCGAAGCTGCCTCCACTTGCTTCTGCCTCCTCCTTTCTTTCTTAGACAGGCGCGTCTTCCAGCCCCCCAAAGGTGTTGAGGCAGAGTTTGCTGCCAAGGCAGGATTAGCCGCCGGAGCAGGAACCTCTGCAGGAGTAGCCGCTGGAATCGCGACAGCGCCCGGGGCGGATTGAGTAGCCTGGACAGGAGATGTCTGCGATGCCGCAGTGACAAAAACCGGTCTCGGCACTGAGTCCACCTCAACAAGCTCAGGGCTTTCCGGCGAAGAACCGCTCTGCCTCTTCTTTCGCTTTCTGGCTTGAGTCTGGGACTCAGCCAGATGAGCTTGAGGCGAAGCAGACATAACTCGGTTCATAACGTCGCGCTCCTGCTTCACTGCCTTCAGCCTGATCTTCCGGCATTCCTCGATTTCGCCAAGGAAATCCTCGAGTTTTGGAATTCCGTCCTTAATCGCCTTGTTGACGTTCTTCTGAATAAGGAGAGCCTTGGCCATCTCCTTCAAAAGATCGTTCATTTTCTTCAGACATGAGTCTTCCTCCTCGTTGGCATCGTCCTGCTGCTGCCGAAGCATTTGCATCTCGAATGCCGGACGAAGAGGACTCTTCCTGGGAGGAATTCCTTGCATCCCGGCTAGAGGTGTTACCGGCTCAGTCACCCCCATACCCAGCTTAACCTCATCCTTCTCCTTTCCGGTTACGGCCGACGATCCGGCGACACCAGCAGCCTTGAACGGGATCGGCGGAGGGGAGGCTTTAATTCCCCCCGTCGGCGTCCCAGTCTTCGAGGTCGGAGACCTCTGCAGTTTTGAGCTGCGCTTAAAGGCGGCCTGCTCATTCTCCTTTAATTTCGTGTTTTGGTTTTGAAAATCCATACTTTTGTTTCACCAGCGCATCGTGCGGCAAGAGGCGGCCCTTCATTGGCCGGGAGCGGGTACACCCTCGGAGGTCTACCCCCCGTAGGAGATAAGACACCCCTACCCCAGGACTCTGGGGCCCGAAACCTCCGTTTGCCCAGCACCGATACACAAAATGTGCCGGACGTGCTGGGGGTCGCACCGTGGCAATGCAGAGTCCGATCTCTGCATCCATGCCGCACTTCCTGACTAAGGTCCGAAGCGGCTGGCTTCTGACGACACACTGGAGGAGACCATCGGCAGTGCGAGGCACACATCAGTCCCTGCAACACAACAGGGACACTCCCAGGACCCCCCAGCGTGCGCCGGTCGAAAGAAGGTGGAAAGACACCCTTGATTCGGGGTCGAAAACAAGAAGGTGAGCAAGGTTAGCTCAGGAAAGAATAAAGACGGTGAGCTAAGACCTGAAAGATGAGAAGAAAGGCCCTAGCTCGGGAAGAACTGTGAGGAGGGTCTCACAGCTTGGCTCAGGTACCCCGGGGTCGCCAAGAAACACCCGTACAGTGGAAAGCCCACTGCCCCTGAGGGAAAACAGGATAACTTAGAGAGGTTTAATTTCAAACATCCACGTTGAGTATTTAGTATTATTTAGCCCTTCGTGGGGAATGGCCTAATAGAAGTCAAAAGGAAAAAAAGAAATCCTTTTGATTCCTTAAGGAATCAAAGCTTAAAAAGTGTTGTATTGTATTGGCGATTGATGGTGATAAAATCAAGCATAACGAATTGTTTAATGTTATCTTTTACCGTAGGCTGGGAGATTGAGCGTATAGAACGCAACGAGTGATTGATAACGGACAACAGTGCCAAGTATTCCTTGGATTTCCACTTCAAACTGTCCTCGATGTGAATGGAGTTTCAGTGTAAATAAGACGTTGAACTTTGGTTGGGGAAGATGGTGGGCATTGCATTTATGTTTCCTGTGAAAGGGTCAACCGTTGAATACAGCTGCTTGATTAACGTAAAATTTAGAATTTGTTAACATAGTGTTCTTTGATCTATTATTAAAATTTTACTGCCCAGTCAAAATAGGTTTGTGTAGGAGGTAATTTCGGAAAAGCTGATTTTTTCACGGTTGATAGACCACACATTGATAAGGTGTGCATTTCCCCGGCCCGAAAATCTCGCAAAATTCCCCTTGAGCTTTCAGCCCTACGCCCCTTTAAAGTTAAAGTTTCAATATGTCACAAAATCAACTATGAGTTCGTAACCAGAAAATAAATAGAAGTGGAGTTGCTTTTATTTTGTTCCCGAAAAAATGCACTACAAAAACTGTCATTACCTTTTTGTACAAAGATCCTATAGTTTAGTGGCAACAACGACACAAACATTTAAAAATATATTGTGTTCTTTACATGTTTTAATTACATTTCCCTAGGATGATCCCAATGATATATTACTATATTCCCTCTAAAAATAAGGAGCAAAATGTTTTATATTTGATGGCATCAGCGAAAACGGCTGCGTTCATGGCATCGTTTTTAATACATACCTACAGACTTTTGAATGTGTTCCCCTCCTATTTTTATTCAAACAGGATAACTTAGAGAGGTTTAATTTCAAACATCCACGTTGAGTATTTAGTATTATTTAGCCCTTCGTGGGGAATGGCCTAATAGAAGTCAAAAGGAAAAAAAGAAATCCTTTTGATTCCTTAAGGAATCAAAGCTTAAAAAGTGTTGTATTGTATTGGCGATTGATGGTGATAAAATCAAGCATAACGAATTGTTTAATGTTATCTTTTACCGTAGGCTGGGAGATTGAGCGTATAGAACGCAACGAGTGATTGATAACGGACAACAGTGCCAAGTATTCCTTGGATTTCCACTTCAAACTGTCCTCGATGTGAATGGAGTTTCAGTGTAAATAAGACGTTGAACTTTGGTTGGGGAAGATGGTGGGCATTGCATTTATGTTTCCTGTGAAAGGGTCAACCGTTGAATACAGCTGCTTGATTAACGTAAAATTTAGAATTTGTTAACATAGTGTTCTTTGATCTATTATTAAAATTTTACTGCCCAGTCAAAATAGGTTTGTGTAGGAGGTAATTTCGGAAAAGCTGATTTTTTCACGGTTGATAGACCACACATTGATAAGGTGTGCATTTCCCCGGCCCGAAAATCTCGCAAAATTCCCCTTGAGCTTTCAGCCCTACGCCCCTTTAAAGTTAAAGTTTCAATATGTCACAAAATCAACTATGAGTTCGTAACCAGAAAATAAATAGAAGTGGAGTTGCTTTTATTTTGTTCCCGAAAAAATGCACTACAAAAACTGTCATTACCTTTTTGTACAAAGATCCTATAGTTTAGTGGCAACAACGACACAAACATTTAAAAATATATTGTGTTCTTTACATGTTTTAATTACATTTCCCTAGGATGATCCCAATGATATATTACTATATTCCCTCTAAAAATAAGGAGCAAAATGTTTTATATTTGATGGCATCAGCGAAAACGGCTGCGTTCATGGCATCGTTTTTAATACATACCTACAGACTTTTGAATGTGTTCCCCTCCTATTTTTATTCAAACAGGATAACTTAGAGAGGTTTAATTTCAAACATCCACGTTGAGTATTTAGTATTATTTAGCCCTTCGTGGGGAATGGCCTAATAGAAGTCAAAAGGAAAAAAAGAAATCCTTTTGATTCCTTAAGGAATCAAAGCTTAAAAAGTGTTGTATTGTATTGGCGATTGATGGTGATAAAATCAAGCATAACGAATTGTTTAATGTTATCTTTTACCGTAGGCTGGGAGATTGAGCGTATAGAACGCAACGAGTGATTGATAACGGACAACAGTGCCAAGTATTCCTTGGATTTCCACTTCAAACTGTCCTCGATGTGAATGGAGTTTCAGTGTAAATAAGACGTTGAACTTTGGTTGGGGAAGATGGTGGGCATTGCATTTATGTTTCCTGTGAAAGGGTCAACCGTTGAATACAGCTGCTTGATTAACGTAAAATTTAGAATTTGTTAACATAGTGTTCTTTGATCTATTATTAAAATTTTACTGCCCAGTCAAAATAGGTTTGTGTAGGAGGTAATTTCGGAAAAGCTGATTTTTTCACGGTTGATAGACCACACATTGATAAGGTGTGCATTTCCCCGGCCCGAAAATCTCGCAAAATTCCCCTTGAGCTTTCAGCCCTACGCCCCTTTAAAGTTAAAGTTTCAATATGTCACAAAATCAACTATGAGTTCGTAACCAGAAAATAAATAGAAGTGGAGTTGCTTTTATTTTGTTCCCGAAAAAATGCACTACAAAAACTGTCATTACCTTTTTGTACAAAGATCCTATAGTTTAGTGGCAACAACGACACAAACATTTAAAAATATATTGTGTTCTTTACATGTTTTAATTACATTTCCCTAGGATGATCCCAATGACATATTACTATATTCCCACTAAAAATAAGGAGCAAAATGTTTTATATTTGATGGCATCAGCGATTCCTTTGATTCCTTAAGGAATCAAAAGGAAAGATGGGGTAGGTACATATTCATCTCAGGTAGCACTTAGCAGAACACAATCATACAACCCCGACCTCAATTGGATGACCGAACCGGAAGTAGTAGGGAATTGAAGTTTATGATTTTTGTAATTGTAATGCATTTAGTGAAAAGTTTGATTGCCTGTCCTTATATATAGTAAGTGTTAAAGTAGAGAAACTTTGTACCACACTGACGCCGTTTTATGTTCACTCGTTACCATGTTTATGTTACACGCATGAACTAAGGATTTACAAAACCAACGCGAAGAATTCAGATTTTTCTGAAAGGTCTTTTCCTCTGAAAAAATTCAAATCTGCGAGAAATACGCTGTTCAATCACATAAGGGTAACATGTAGCCATAAGCGGTTTACTGGGGGAAAGAAGAATGAAGATTCCCTGCCGTGACTTTGCGGGGACTTACATCAGAAATCTCAAGACCAGTGGTATTAGAATGGGGACATCTTGAAGAGTGTAATCCTCTACTAATACCTTTTAGTCATGAACCACAGGTTTTAGTAAGGAAAGTTAGTGTATAAATGAATGGATCACCTCTGCATAGAGAAGTGTCTAATTTTTATTCAAAGAATCATCGTTTTAGCCTCGTCAATCAAATTAATTTTAAAGATAATATGCATGGCGCTTTCTGCATAATCTCAAAATTCAAAATCAACATTTTTGTTGTACATATGCAAGGCCTTAAGTTTTACAAACATTTTTCAGGAAGGACAAGTGGTAAAAATAATGTGTCATGCGGTTAAATTTAACATGCATTCATTTCAACACTCTCTTTGTACAATATTTACATCTAAAGTCTGTTAAATGCAAAAAAATCAAAAATGCAAAAATGACAGGAACCTAAAGTTATATATACAGCTATTTATATTCTAAACGATGTTCATTCAACTAATTATAATTTTTATGGCACTAGAGTAACCTTGTGCAGCGCAAAAAGCAGCTTGCTTGTTTTGCTAAAAAAATAAGGAGGACTTCATATTGAAGTTTCCCAAGTACTCGTTCGAATACAATATGATCTTTACAGTTCAGTAAAAAATATTTAGGAATAGAAAAAATATATTCCATTTTTAGTAAACTTTTTAGGCAAATTGGTTACCTTTTATTTAACACAACCCACATTTATATCGATCCAATATGGGTCGATCTCACTAGGAATGGACTTAACGTTTTGCCCCATGTTAGTGCTGTAACAGTTTAAATAAAAACAATATGACCAAAATTTACTGACAATTAACTCTCATTTGGTACCAACCGTGTGTAAATCGGTCCAGTAGTGTTTTCAGGCTCGCTGTCGTAAGCTTTACATATTTTCCTATGTTAAGTATCCATAAGTAAAAGTTTATTTTCCGTTTTTGACCCAGTTAACAAACATATATTCTCAAAATACAAAGAAACCATTAGTGTAGTAAAATTAGTCGCGAAAAATTAAATAATTTTTGGAAAGCTAATTTCTTTTGAAATGTGTTCTATGGCATCCCCTGACCTTCCTCCGAAAAGTCCCCTACAATCCCATGTGGGGATCATGCCCAAAAATGAGGGGTTGGCCTATAAGGAGTTCAAATATATTTTGATATTAAGCATACTAAATTTGAATAAGTTCCAGAAGGTTTATATATATCAAATTAAAGGTCTTAAAATGTAGAGCACAATGCCATAAACCCGACCTAAATATAACGGTCGAGAGAAAAATGGCAGACGTTCAAAATTTAGGATAAAATAATAATATTAAAACTTTGAAATGCAATAACTTCCGACATATTTGACCTTTTGAGGTCTGGTTTTCGGCTATGTACTCTCCTTATTAAGGCCTTTAAAATTATGTATAGCATGGCTATGGACTAAGAAAATTTTTTCAAAACTCCCTCTTTGGGACGTCCATGTAGAGGGTGGTTCAAGGGTAATATGATGGGCATATGTCAAACTATCCGTATTTGCCAAGGTAATTGTATAAGCAAACGTTTGCCGCAAACCGGACCTCAAAAGGTCAAGTATTTCTAATATTATTACATTTTTAAGCGTTTTAATTAAAATTTGATTTTTAATCTAAGTTTGACAGGCTGCCATTTTCGACTCAAGCAACCTTTAGAGATGGGGTTTGCGGCATTGAATTCTACTACTTTAGAGCTTTAATTTGATATACATAAACCTATTGGTCGGCGAAAGACTTATTTCTGACTCCACGAGGGCCATCCCATCATTTTTAGGCATGTTGCCCACTGGGGATTATAGGGGACTTTTCTGAGGGAGGTCAGGGGATGACATAAAACACATTTCAGCAAAAATTGGCTGTCCAAAAATTTTTTCATTTTCCAGCCATATTTTGGCTTAATTTTACTACACTACATGCACCCATAGGACCGTTATATGTGTATGTTTTGTACACGAGTACATGTTTTGTTCCGCCATATGCACCTTTGTTTTAGTAAAACCCGTATGTAAAATCGGTTCAGTAGAAAGGTCAGGGTCTGTCATTATTTTGCAAATATTTTTAATATATAAAGTTAGCTAGATGAATACACATTTTAAGCCATACGTTAAGCTCCTATAACTTTTTGTAAATTCCGTATATGCTCTACTTTTCACCACACCATAACTTTTACTTAAGAATATTATAACGTTTATTACAGTTAAAATATATTAAATATATAGTCTACTATTAATTTATGTTGATAAACAGTATTTGATTTTTAAGTAATAAATTTATCTATATTATAAATTTCAAAGAGAAAACAACATTAATTTTTTCTTATCGTCTTTTGTAGTTTCGCAAAGAAACGATTTTTATTATTATGATTTTTTTATTAGGCCTACTGTATTAGCATTTGTTGAATTTTTCACATGGGTGTTCGTCAGTGATCAATCTTTTCCCAGTTGTACACCCAAATTACCCATGACTGAGGCGAACATTCCAGTTAAGTAGTGTATAGTGAGTGTACCGGCACACAGCCGTCAAGGACGATTGTTGGCGTGGCGCCACTCTCGCTCCGGTCGCGGTATTCGCGGAATCCCGGGGATTAAATGATCCGGTCACATCCGCTTCCTCTACACCCCACTTCCTAAACTCTTGAGCAAACACTTGGTCGTCCTCGAGGCTGATGGCTTAATCATGTAGATGGTGTTTGTAACGTATTTTTAAAATAAAGAGCTAAAAGTCTGATTTTTGTTCTTTATTAGGGTTAATATCTCTGTAACCCTGAATTGTGGGACAACGTAACATCAGGGGTAGTAGTTGTCACATCGAAATTTTCCGAATGAAAGTTAATTGAATTGAGAGGGGTTATTATTTTATTGTATTTTTATTTAACTTTATTTTTATTCAAACATAATGTAGGCCTATTTATATTGCCATAACATATAGTTAAAAAAAAAAACTTATTTCGAATAAAATGTTGTTATATTTTTGTAATAGTTTCGTAACTATATGGTTTAGAGATTATAGCTTTATGTTAAATTAAAACTAAAAGATTGTTCGACAGTTTTTTTGTTGATAGAAAATCTAAACAATAGTTTACCATATGATTAGTTAATCATAGTTCAGTATAGTTAAACTAGAGACCACTCACTGTTTGAAATTCTTCTAAAAGTTCATTTTTTGATGTGGATTCAATTAGTTAAAATAATTGTTTCTGCATACAAAAAATATTAAAGTAATACAAATTTTTTAATACATTAAAATATCATGATTTGTTTACTTTCAGTAGACTTTAATCTTAATTTATATATTCCTCAATAACAAATTAACTGATATGTGGAATGAATGAAATGACAAAATCTTGCAAAAATTTAGTCTGTAAGTTTTGCTTATATAATGACCTTATTTTTGCTTCAGATAAAAAACAATTTTTGATGTTAGTACACGGAAAAATTGCATATGTTTTTTTTTCTGTGCACTTTTAAAAGGTTACAGGAAACGCCAACTTTGCGGACTTTTTACAGGTAAAAAAACGCAGGGGTGAAAATCTTACTAGAAATAGGATTTGTTGTTGTTACAACTGCTGTCTAATGCTGTCATCAATTGCTCTTATTTCATAAGATTAACATTGCAACATTGAAAGGCTGCATGTAGGGTGTAGCCCTTAAGGCCGATGTGAAAATATAATTCTGTTCATCTACAGGACATTACCCCTCTAGCTTTGTGAACGGATTTCTCCTACGATGCCCACAAGCAGAGAAAAGTGAGTCAAGTATCATGGTTCCATCAATATGTAGATAATTTTTTTGGTTGAAGTTTTATTTTATCGTTTGCAATGAATGCAAGTTCAGGGCCGATAGAAATTGGCAATGGCTATAGGTAGCGTTGGTTTTAGTCAATCCTTTATAGACTTTTGGGACGAACCCCCATTCCCTCAGAGAAATCAGAATATATGTCCTTCGAACCGCCCCTTTCCTCTCCACCACCACTTCCGATTACCACTGAACCCTACGCCCCACGCCGTCCCAAACCACCCTTCCTTTGTTGGGGGATGGTGACATAATAGTTTTTTAATCCATAAAAACTTATTTTATTGATTTTATACAGGACTAGGCAATTAATACATTAATACATACTTCATTGGTAATTTAAAATTAAAGTGTTTCAAAAACGTGTTAAATGTGTTATCCCTTCATTTACTAGTCTAAAACAACATTAATTGGTTTGGATGGCAATCATGATCATACTATACTAGCTTTCTTTGATTTTTCAGGTATGAAAAATGATTTAAAACTTATTAACTGACATTTAAGTTTAAGGTTAAGTTTAAAGCTAAAGGGACGTGTGATTAAGTAAATTTGCTTACTTTATCAAAAGCTTAAAACAGATTGTTCTCTCTTCCCCTATTCGTAAGCTAATGAACTAAGCTTGAGTCGTTTAAACAGGACCCCTGAGGACAGTAGTGCAAGCGACATTGTTCTTTAATGTGACAAATTATCTTAAAGAGTATTCTTGTTGTCCCTTGTATATTTAAATGTACTTTATTTTTTTCTGATAAATTTTTAAATGGGTATAACAGAAAACTTAAAGGTGAATGTTTCTTTAGTATTAGTATATTTGTTAAAGTTTAATTAAAACTATCTTTGCTATACAGACCAACTAACCTTGTGCCTTCAAATCAATAAATTTCAGTAAAAGGACAAATTATTAATAATTTTAGTATCGCAATAACTATAATCGTACAAACATTTAACCTATAGCATACATACTGTATATGATTGTGCAATGAAAATAGTTTATTGCACAATTATTTTTGTGATAAATTTAATTACCTATAGATCTTATGTACTAGTCATTAATAAACCTTCTTGTGAAAAGACCTATTAATGTTATACTAGAGTTCGCCTCCTGATCGAAATTCGATCAAAATTTCAGTTGATCTGGATCCAAGAAGCTTAAAAACATGTTATAACTAAAACATATGTTTTTCCTAATTTTCTAGCAGTTGTTTTTACAACAGCTGTCTAATGATTCATTCAATTCTCCTTCCTCCATAAGATTAACATTGGAACTTTTAAAGCCTGTGCTGCGTAGCCCTGGAGTCCGATGTGAATTAGAATGTGATTCTGGTCATCTACAGGACTATATCTTTCTAACGGTATGAGCAAATTTCTTCTACGATGCACACGAGCTGAGAAAAAAGGAGGAAACGAAACATGCTTGCGTATTAATATATAGATAGGAGTAGTATGCTACGACTAATTTATTCAGTGCACTATAGTACTGTATGAGTAGAGCTCATCCCTTATGTACACCCCATTAGACTAAGCCAAGCTGTTTGGTGCCGACTACTAAAGGCCAGGTAATCTAGTGACTACTATGCAGTATTGGATAATCCTGTACAGATGTTGTAGTGTTAGATTAGGCTGCTTGTACGTACCCTTGTTAACGTGATAATATTCATGGTATTAGGAAAGAGATTAAATATCGAACAATACTAATAAAATTGTTATCTTTAATAGCCAGTTACAATTTATTACAGATAGTTTCATATCTATAAGCAACAAAACAAAAAACTATTTTTCATATACGCATATCATCACGTATTTAATTTACAAGTAGGCCTATTTATAACTAGGTCCATTTAAGTGGTTTTATTACCATCATAGCGCTCGCTCTTAGCGAGCAAAAAAGATAGCAACAAATAATTAAACATACCGTACAGTAATTTTACACATTTTGCGACAGTACATAGCAAATACATCAACCAATATGATGGAGATTACTAGAATAATTTGGGTCGGTTTTTCCAAACACGCTTAACTTAAACTTGGACCATGTTTAATTCAATGATAAAAAAATTTTGGTCAATTTTTTCTTAAAGATGAGATTAGGTTTAAACTTAATTTGAGAAAGAGGCCCTGATATTATTTTGCAATGATTTATATGAAGTTTGTGACAAACATGCACTTCCTAATATAGCAACATCTTAAAACATTTATGGAGAAAGTTCCGTTTCCTTTTAAATATTTATGCACACATATTTTCAACTACCTGTTTCCCGTTACGGCTTCGCCCATATTTGAATTTATTTTATTGGTAATTAAACTCCTTCACTAGCTGTCACGCTCACATTATATTTAAGAAATCACCGGAATACCTGAAATTATAATTGAATTTTTCATTGAATTTGTTTCTTAACAACCAATTGTATGTCCTCTGGTTCAGAGCCCTTTGGACTGATTTGCACCAAACTTCACAAAATCCTTGAATGATGCTTAATAATGCCTGAAAGTTTCATTGCAATCTGTCGAGCGGTTTCAAAGTCCATAGGCAACATACATATATACTTACATACGTCCTCTTTTATAGATACTGTCTAGATAAGGCTAATTATGATCCTAGTCATGTTAGTGGAAACTATAATATTACTTACTGAAACAACGTATTGACCCCATTTATAACTCGTTGAAATTATGTATTGAATCAACTTATTGTACTATTTGGTAATTTATATCTTGTGACTAAACATAAACTTTACTGTAAGATGAATTACAGTTTTTACACTATTTTAATCGACGCAGAAAATGACTGTACGGTTTATTGAATCGACAAAATTTGACTAAAAAGGAAATAACAGATAAAAAAATGATAAAGTTACGTTTAACATTATTTTACATTTGGTTCATTCGTAGTAATAGAAATTATACAACGTAAATACAAAGTTGATTGGTTGGTAATGAATTAAATAAAATTCGTATATAACAGGTCAAAAAATTTAGCATTTAGTTAATATATATATATATATATATATATATATATATATATATATATATATACATGTTAATTTGTTAAAATATAATTATCTAAAAAAAACTAATATTTAAAGAAAGTTTTAGTGAAATAGTTCATAAAAATCATTATTTTTAGAAAATTTTAATCTTTCCCTTATTTACATCTAATTCTGTTTATTTAAATGTATAACACGATTTACAGTACCTGTTTATCTCCCATTTGGCGATTATTATAAATTGAAAACGTATAATAACAATTCATAGAAATCGTTAAAAATTCAAAATAATAGTATGTCATAATACAAATTCATTTTCGCATTTAACTTTTACGTATTATTTCTAAAGTCATTTCAGATATACTTATAAAACAGACATATTTACAAAACTAGCATATTATAACACCATAACACTGGGTAAGTATCTATCGTGTAATTTTTTTAACATTACTCAGATTAATTACAAAAATTTACTTGGGGGGGGGGGGGGGGAGGGTTACTTCAATTAGAGGTTGATTAATGTGTTAACTTTCTTCATATTGTTTACCATTTTCAATTCCCGAACTTCACCACATACACCTTGGAACCTCAACAAAGCTGTTTGTTTATCAGCTAATCTACCATTGTTGCCCTACCTGTAGAACAGCTGACCGTCTGTGTGGGTTTATTTTTGGCGGGAGTCGCTCGCGGAACTCGGTGGATGGAGGTTCCGTCAGTTAAGTGATAAGTGGTATATAACAGTTGATTTGCATGACAGTTTATAGGATAACCTAACACATGGTATGTATATGAGTTTTTAAATACGTGAATTCGTTCTATTTCATTTCTTTTAAATTTTTAGTAGCCTATGTAATGTTATGCAAAACAATTTTTAAATGGATTATACTTAAATTAAATATACATTCATCATAAAACAGCATATTTTCATAAATAGTTATTTCGTAAGAAGCAAATTGAAGTTAAATTTTACCAAGAACATTTTATTTACAGGGGCAAATGTTAGGTCACCACAGATAGCACTTTCCTCAAACAAACATTACATTATTAATTCAACATTATTACACGTGTTGCGTTTGGCTGTTAATGGATAGGCATCAAATTTAACTAGAATATCCTCAGTTTTTATATATGTAAGCCTGATTGAATAAAAAAGATTAGAATACATGGCTTACAATACAATGGTTTAAATACAAATAGTACATATTAAACCGGGCGGGCGCAAATAGCGGTAGTATTACTGTATTGCTGAAACTAAATAGTTGTTTACATAGACGAAATATAATGATTGAATAAAACCTTTTGTTAAGGGGTTTTTTTACAATAGGAGTAGACGTGTTCATCCCCCATTCTACAGATGTATGTATTAATTACTATTTCAGATGAAGTTAATAAGATATAAATAAGAATTGTATATTATAATATAATTGTATGTACCAACGTATATAATAATGTGATAGTAGTCAGGGTGTTCCAAAACCAAATAACGAATCAAACTTAACAAGCCATTCCTCATGTAAAAAAATACACTATGTAATTAACAAACTTATGTTTTCGGTCTGTCAGTCTGTGTGTTTTAGATATCAAATTGAAACTTCACTAGACATTTGGTACTATAACTTCACTTGTAGAATATGATAAAGTTTAAGGTAATATTGTTGCAAGTGCTTGCAAGTTGTAGTTTTTCGTGACTCCCAAAATCGAAACCTTGTGCAGCTTTGTAACTGTATGGACTTTTACATTTTTTTCATTATAAAGACTTAGTTGAAATATTTTTATTGTATATCTAAATTTCTGCAAAATCTACATATAAATGTTCAAAACTTATTTATTATTTCCATTATAAATATTTAGCAATTAAAAAAAAAACTTACTTATATTAAATTAGTCTAGCTTACTTACATTGTTTACAAACATAGACGTCTATTACTTTTTTAGTTATTTAAATATAATATGTGATTGCTTTTGTTTTTATTGTCCAGTAACACAAAAGACTCTTTTACTCCTAAATCCTAAGTAGATTTTCAAGTAAAATAAATCCATCATATTTTGTATACCACAAAATATGCATTTACTCAACCATTTCTTGGAATAAAATTTCATTATATACCATAAATACGTTACTTTTTATTATAAATTATTAAATAAAAATCTTATAATATCTTACAATAATTTGAAAATGATTTAATCAGTTGTATTCAGCACAAGAATTATAATGATTTATGAACTTTTCTTAACACGTTCGTTGCGGCATTTAATAACCGACCAACATGTGGAGAATAACTTTCATTTGAACTAACCACTCGTCCCTGTCTATTTGTAAGTGGTTTAGTCCCACGTGGACAAAGCACGACAGTTTTCACCGGTTGGCAGTTGTTGGCAGTGTAGAGTAGGTTGTTCGATATGTAGATGTAGACGGTCGGTTTGGCAGCCTTCTGCCTGACTGACGGATCGCCCCACAGGTGCTAACCCCCCTCCCCCGCCCCCGCTCCTATGTTTTTAAACTAGATCAATTATAGGTGGAGGAATGTATAACTTGAATTTGATTTTGTATAATAATTATGGTTACAAATAATTACTTTTTAATTTATAAAAATTATTGCACAATCAGAGTTGTTTTGATTAAATTTTATAGACATCACAGAGTTATAATAAACTATTGGCATATTTATTATCACTCTACTCTTATATAATGTTACTAATAAATATACCTGTTAGAACATTTTATCTTACTACATGAAAAAAGTTGTTAGCGTTAAAAATAATTAAATTTGTACTTTTTTATTTACAATATTTAGTTAAGTGTTGAGATAAATTAACTAGTTTTTAAGTGATTGTTCAATTCGTAAGGGTTTTATATTTTCATTGATTTTTTATACAAAACTAAATTTAATGCAAATAATTTTGGTATTTATTACTAAGTTTATAACTTTTTTATTAAAAATTTTATTTTGCCAAAGCAATTCTCTTCTTAGTTATGAAACAACATATTATGATATATTTAACAACATTAAATTTTATTCGATAGTGCTATGATATACTGCTCTGATAAACACTACTTTAAACCAGCGCTACTGAAATTTGTATTGTTACTAAAAATAGCATTGTACAAATCAAAGACGTCGTGGTTTTTACGATAATGTTGAATGAATTTTTTATTTACTTTATGTGAATTTTCTCCTATTGAGGGGGGTTTTATGATAGACAGCAGTGAGAGACATGAACGTGAGTTAATTGTATTAACATGTCCTGCACATTCAATAGAAGTAACTACTTCTTTGTACTATTAAAATAAATATTGTGAGGTAGGTATACATTTCCACGGTTAACCATGTCATTTTTAATCATTGTTAGAAGTTTTTGAACAGTTAGAAAAATGGATGCCTTGCTTTTCAATCAGAAAAATCTTGCAAAATCCTTTTTGTGTAAGTCGTTGACCGCAGTTTATACATAGCTGCGAACGAGTTAGCTTGTAAACGTCAAGCTGCCTCACTTGCCGCCACTTATAATTTACAAACTTGTGGCAATAAGTTACTGCGTTGCCTAGCAGTGGCTAGACATTATACAAACCCACCCGTACCACCTTTTCCACTGCTGTCCTTAAAATTTATTAAAGGCTGCCTATGAAATTTTTGTATAAACTATTTATTTCCCGGCTTCAAGGCACAGTGCATAAAAAGTCAGAAATTGGAGCACCAGAAACATTTTGTGATAATATTTATCCTTCAGTCACGTAAAGAGTGTTTCTGCCTCCGAATCCACTCCTCATAAAACGGATCCGGCAAACAAGCTTGATATTGTTTGAAAACATCCTAATAACTGGCAAATTTATGATATGACACACCATGTGAATTTTATATATTCCATATAGTAGTATAGAGTTGCTTTGCCTTCAACCTCTATGTTTTGACTCAATGATTTATATTTATTTTCTATGAAGTTTAAAAAGGTTAAGGAGTTAATGGTGTCAGATATTGTACATAAGAGGGTGCTATATAGTTGTAAAAAAACTAAATCATAATATAAGAGGGTTTTGAAAACAGTATTAGTGATTATTTTATTATGTTTAATACTATTGTAAATGTGAAAAAAGATTTCTTTCGTAAAAAAATCACTATCAAAAGGTAAAATTACTTTAAATTGATATATGTTTATGGTATATATACTAAATGAGTTCTTTTAGGTTGGTAGGTCTAAGGTATATAAGGTTTGAGGTTATCAAATTTCTCATTTTTTAGATAACTAAATAAAACTCCACCTTTTGTGGAAAATCCCAAAGTAATATGTTTTGCATGTTATTCTAATCGGAAATTAACACACTTTTGGATCCATCTCATCGATTAATATGTTAATTAATAAAATTTATTAGGTAGCTACTTTTACAATGCATAAATATCAGTTACGAACAACATACCGAGGCATCAAATATACTAATTCGCCACTCTGGGAATTCCTTAAATACACAAAGCTGCTACCCCGGGGTCTTTCAAAATTAACAGAACCCTAGACTCTTCGTTTGTAATATTATAAAACAATGTAATTGTTTGCTATTTGAAAGTTATATTTTCATTTAGAAATTTTCTAATTGATTGGTGTACAAAATAATTAATAATTATGTAGTTTTTTTGTTTTTTTTTATTATTTACATAATATTTATGGCTGGTCTGGTTATATTGTTGAGGGTTTTGTACATTGATTGTTTTCGTTTGATACATTTTTTCTTTCTACAAATTTGTGTATTGAAAACTCTGCAATAATAACATATGGCATATAGTACAAGTATAATAAACAGGCAAGGTGTGCTAATAGCACAACTCATTCTACCCCCATGGCCAGTAGAGCTGATATATCTCATGTGTGCTGTCGGTGTTGTTGTTGGCTGGAGGGCCCGAGCGGCTACAAGTCGCAGGTGGCCCAGTGTCAGAGGCCATTGCTAAAAACCGACCGACTGAAAAACTGCTATCTTGAGTTGACTACGAACTAAAGTAAAGAAAAGTTTTATATATTTGAAGTTGACCACACTTTTTATACTTCTTGGTTTATTTAATTGTATTTCAGGTACCTCATATATTAAAGTATTGTAAGTTTTATATCAGAAGAATACAATAAATAAATAAATTTGTTCTTGATGATCAATAAACTTTTTAAGGAAAATATTTTGGTTCAGTCGAGAGGTTTGTTGAATAATATCCCTATTCATTTTCAATACGGAATACCAGCTTGAAGATTTTTTTTACTCTTCTTTTTAAGAAAATTATTGAAATAATTAAATTATACCTTTAGAACATAAGTAAATTTCCCTTCATTATTATTTATATTCACTAATATAAAACGTAAGTTGTGATTTAAGATCTCTGAAAGATTTGTTCGACAGAAACCAAACAAAAAATTTTAACTTGAAGATTTTCAAAAAATGTAATATACTGCAGTTCCTTGTAGGAACCGTAATCAATCCTATATACATAGTTGAAACACTGAGTTCTCAGAAACAATTCAGTTTTTTACGATTTATACAGTGTGTTAAAAAGTCCTACATTCTAAGCAATTTGCCACAAACCAGACCTCAAAAGGTCGAGTGTATCGGGATTAATTGATTTTTTCTGCATTATGATTTTAAAGCAAAGTTTGATCGTTTTGCATTTTTGACTCGGTCGTCCTTTTAAAGTTTTGTTAGCGGCAATGTTCCCTATTTAAAGAAAACTTTAATTTGTTCTACATATTGACCTATGCTTCCATATGAGATATTCTTTTTACTCCTTATGGACTTTATACTCCAGGGGGGAGAAAGAGGTGTAGGGTAAATTCTATAAATTCCGGAAAAGTTTATCTTAATTGTTTATACATATGTACAAAGTTTCATTACTTAAATTAAATTTTGTTAAGCCATCTGAGACTTAATTAACATTGTATATCAAATCAAAATGAATGATGCGTCGATTTGCAGAACTTCCAATAAATGTACGGTCGTCCTAAGAGCAAGCCTTATAGCCCTTGAAAGTTTTAAGCTAATGAAATTCTAATGTAAGAGTCCAGTAAAGTTATGAAATTATCAGCTTTTCAATACTCAGCTTTGCAATGTTTGTTATACTTTTGATTGCCTCACTTTTGGCATACCAAGTTTCACCGAAGTGGAGCACGGTCATTTAGATAGTTACAATTTATTTTGCAAGCCTAAATTCTTGCTCATTGCTTTTATTTCATAGTAAAATTACGTATTTATGTAAATTAATATTAATTTTTATTCACAAAACCATCAGGGTCCGCATCGTAGCCTCCTCCTAGCGGCGACCGGAGCCGAGAGTTCTGTAACACATGATTTTAGAGGGTAAATATTTGTGTCAGCCAGAGCGGGCTGGTTAGCGTTCAAACACTCGTGCGAAACAGTTGTTACAGAAAGTAAACCGTTCTAAATGGAGGAGAGTCGAGGAAAATGCCACTGGAAAAACACAACTTTGAATAGCATATTTATAAATTCTGGGATACCAAAAAAAATCTGAATCAAAGTAGGCGTGATTCGTCATTGAAATACATTTTTTTATTATTTCTATTCCTCCCATAAAAAACCTTGAGCTGAATATGTAGATTTGCTGGCATTAGATTAGAGAGATAAATACTAACCCGAGTGTATGAAGTAACACAATCCAGAAAGCTCTGTTGATAAATACCATAAGCGGTTTGTAAGGTTTCGTTGATTTTGTGTTAAAAAAAAATGCATGGAAACTTTTTGTAATATTTACCTTAGCCAACGTGCAATGTTAATAAAGAAATAAGCATTATTTCGTTTTTCATGGTTTTATTCCGAATTATTTATTCAATTCATATAAGGAAAAATATAACAAAAATCAATTTATACTCTTGGAAACCAATGAAACCATTGTCAATGCTATTCTACTATTCTAAGCTTATTTTTATGTAAATCACAGGACTTTCTAAAAAGTTATTGAGTTGACGCCATGCTTACTTTCGTAATGAGTTTTATTTATAGCAGAAACTTGCTTAGGCCGTTGAAACCAATGAAGTATGAACTGAACACAGTTTTGTACAGGATACTCCTCCTGTAGTTATACCTCCTAAATCTGAGTGGTCTATTGGGTGTCTCCCTTTGCGAAGGAGTGGGGGCGTCTGAAGGTGGGGGAGGAGGGACAACCACCACCCGGATTATCGGCTGGTCAAGCGACGTTTGCTAATGTGAGAGGACATGAATGTTAATGGAGGGAGCTCTGCCCCATTAGTGAAAATGGCCGTCCCTTACTTGATAATCAATTTTGTTCGGAAAAGGATCCAATTAGTTTTTCAGTCCAATTGAACGTAGGGTTTAATATTGGAAATCCATTCGATAAAACGAGGCAAATAATTTAGAAGAGATGTTAAATGGATTAAAATATTAAAGATTACCCATCTTAATCTATTTACATATTTTGTAGTACATCGGGAAATATACAGTGCTACGATACTGAGATATTTTGTTTCTTGGTACTTTCAATGTATAGGAAACTTAGTCGTTGCTGTTACATTCAGTCCATGAGTAAAAATAATTTCATTTGCATTTTTTCCTGTAACGGTATTTAGTTTAAACACATGTTTGGTTATTCGGGTTCTTTCGCTTTATTGTTTAAAAACATTTGAGAACATTTTGGGAACAATTTATTGGATAACTCAGGCTTGATTTTACCTCTTGTTTTCTATTGGAGGTTTTCAGAACGATTGTAATTTTCAATTGAATCAGATAATAAATAATAAAGTTATTGATCAATAATCATCCTAAAAATTCAAATACACAAAGAGAACGTTATGATTAAGTTTATTTGATGAATAAAATACCTATTTTGACATTTCGGACTTAAAATACCAATTACTGCCACATGTTAGAAGAACTGACTGGAATTGAAGGGGTCTGAAATACACATTAATGTTCTAAAGATTTAGGTTTCGCAAGGAAAAAATCTTGATGGGCAAACAGACACTCAGAATTTTTCCTAAAGAGTCACAGTCGAGTTAATGTCGTTCTTGGGGTTAAAAAATTCCTCTCCGGTGTTTGGCTATTCTGGTGGGGACAAGGTTGGGTAATATCGTCGTGTCCGGGGAGCGTCACATTTTCAGTAGTAGTCTTCTTCTTGTTACGGGCATTTCATTTTTAGGTGTTGAGTAAGTCGAAGGCAACGTTAAATTTTGGTTGAAATAATTGAGATGAATCCTTGTTGAATACTATAATGGAAAATTTAAACGTTTGATTAGGTAAGAAACTACGAAATTTTCAAATTATTCTCTCGTGATACCACTTCTGATTTCTTATAACAGCTAAATCTTGATGATTCAATAGCTCACTATTCTTTCGGGACATCAGATTTAGAAATGATATTTAATATGTGAAATATTTTAAACTATGAAATTCTTGCGTGATTTTAATTTAGAGTGTAGTAAATAAATTTGACAGAAATTTTTGTTAATAATTTATTGTTACTATGGTAATTAATGAATTATTTTTACTTTAAATAACTCAATGTACAACTCTCATAAACTAGTATATCAACACTAGTTTAATTAGTTATTAATGTATTTTTATGTATTACATGGATTTTTAAACCACCTAGTCCATTTCAATTAATCTAGTGTTGGAATTTTTTGAAATTTACAATTTTTTGTAGTAATTTTATTTTGTAAAAGTCTTTTCTGACTTGTATTTACTTAAGTAGTATTGACCAAGTTGGTCAGTTAGTTTTTTTGTTTGTTTTTTTTTTGTTTGGTTTTTTTTTTTAATAAAATTTGACTACGGTTCCTCGGGTTGCAGATTCTTGGCACCCCATCTACTTGTATAAACTACGTCTCTCTCATTAACATGAGGATAATTATGTGAAATTGTTTTCAAAACTTTTTTCATTACAAATACTTACTTATGAATATCTTAAAATTATATTTTAACTGCATTTTTATTTTTTGAAAGTGTAGATTTTAAAAATGCTGTAGTATGAAAACAAACACATTAGATGTTGCATCGGTGAGTCGTCCATTGTCTAAAATAGATAAGACCATCTATCACACTATTATAAAAAAAAGAAAATAACACCAACAAAAAATTAAAATTATATTAATATAAATGTGATATTTATATTTATATAGCCTATTTTAATATTTATAATAGTATATTATATTATATACTAAATTACATTTATAATATATTTATAAGTATTTATAATTTTGTTATAAAACAAAATAAATATTAGAAAAATTTTAGAACAACGCACCACATGTCGTTATAAGCTTAATTAGTGTAAAAACACAACAAAAAGTGGTAACAATTTTTTCATCCGATCAATCAAAGTATTTATGCGAGAGAAAACAAACGACGACAGAGTGAACGCTGTTGTGTGACGGAACAGGTCAACAAACTGAAAACGCCAACAAACTAATATCATCTTGGTCTTTTCTTAGTCGACATAGTTTCTAAATATTGTTTGGGCCTGTTGTTTAAACACGTGCTGAAAGAGCGGCCTGCTATTTAAAAATGTGGTACATTAATTTTATTTTCGTATTATGAAAACGCATAGTCCGTTTGGTTATTTGATAGAAATATACGCTTTGGCCTTAGAAGGAAGCGATATCTTATAACAATATAAAGGTGTTTGCTGACTTAACATACTCAATACGTTTTTTAGTAATGTTTCAAGGATTTTCAAGTACTGTTTGCAGTAAGAGAAATTAAAACATTTAAATTTGATAAATGGATTGATATCTTGAAGGCCTATTTGTGATTAACTGGAAACCAAGTTTAACATAAGTATGAAGAAGAAATGATTTAATTTAAAAAAAAAAGTAATCAGTAATACAAAATAAATTTCAAATAAGATATTAAGATTTGGTCCCACATTATTATAGGTATTCATATAACCTGAATTTAACATTTTTTCTAAATTTTTGTGGAATTGACGATACATAACTTTGTAGTTGTTTATGTCAATAAAATATTTATTATTATTATTATGAGTTTAATCCATCACAGTTAAAATATCGTTGTTTGTCACTCTTCGTCTTGAGTCTTATGATACAGGGAATAACAGGTCTTCTATAAGGTAGTAGCGGGTAAAATTTTCATGATACCTAGTGAAATCATGAAAATTGTAAATCATTGGCATTGATGTCTCTGTGAATGAATAGTGTGTAGCTTATCACAAGTTGCTTAAGCATTCCCAGAAGTCAAAACAACTATATACTTGAATGAAAGCTCTTGACGTGAAGCCTCCAGAAACATTGACGATCAGTTTACTATCCTCTGAGATAGTAACCTTTGTTTATATCAGTTCCGGTACCTTCTTTAGTTTTTGCAGTCTAGGGCTTCAAGGGTGTATTTGATCTGAAATCTGATCGAAAATCGTTAGTAGAGAGTTAAATTATCTACAACTTCAATTTGAGGTTTTGGAAGATGAAATCACGGCGTTTGGACAAAATCGCCATTTTGTAATGTCAAATGAGTGAAATACAACTTTTTTTATTTCAACCGTCAAAGAAATAATCATGTCATATGATAACAAAACATATGAAATAGAATTATGAATATTCATATACAGAATAGGATAAAAAATTATATAGTATGGTAACATAGCTTGAAAAGGTAAGGAGAAAAGTAAAACAAGTAATGAGTGTGACTTTTTTCTTTTCGGAGTATTCGCTCAAAGGATTAATTAAGTACCCAATTTATTCATATTCCATTTTTACTAACATGCATTACATCATTGTAAAAAAAATCGTCACAGCCGTTTCAATTACCTATTGAAGAATATTTAGGATTTTAAGAATAGTCAATTTTAGCTAAAACCAGAATATTAAAATTAAAACATAAATTTATTTTAGTATAAGCAAATAAAATTGAAAGTTGACAACGAAGTGTTTTTACTCTGGAAGTTTCATTATTGCCGCATTGGGACCGATTTCATTACTGCAGCAGACTGTTCGCCGTCGTCCGCCTCCAGAGTGCTTGTATATCGCGGTGTAGTGAGCAGTGGCCACTTCGGCTATAGATAGATTTGATTGTTCCATGGCAGATTTATTCCATTCCACACCACATAAATCCGCAAATAGTTGAGTACCGGTACGCGGCGGGGGCACGTTATGCGTATACCCATGCACTCGCTCACCCGCACTTCCTGGTCGTGAAGTCGCTTTGTGAATGAAATACTTCCACGTCTAAAAATATATAATCGATGATGAGTTAACGTCACACAACAAAAATGTAAAATATTTGAGCTGAAATTTGAAGAAATGGGATGCAATTGTTAGAAAAACTCTTCCCTATAATAATACTTCAATGAATAGCTAAAATAACAGTCACAAGGAAAAAGGTTTTAGGATATTTTCATTTTATTTACTGATAAATTAGAGAATATTCAATAAATTAAATCAATTGATTTGTTTAAAAAAACAAATGAATTTCTGATTAAATTATGTATGATAGAACCGTGGATAATAGTTTAAATAAACTAAATATTAACATCAATTCAGATCAGATGTGACTTCCTCAACAACTGAAAATATCAGCCATGAAAGAAAACACATGCAAATAAGTAATTTCAATGTTATTTCTTTCTATTAAAACCGTATTCTTTTAATATTTGGAGAGGTTGAATCAACCTAAATCTCTCAAGAACGTAAAGTTCAAATTTAAAACCGCTTACATCTTGCAAATTGATTGAAAAAGCTTTAGAGGGCGCAATAATCTAGAGATATTGCGTTCTGAAGAGGGCGCAAACCGTGAAAGTGGAGCAAAACAGGGCGGGAGTAGGAGGAAACCAAGATTTGTGCGGGAGGATGGGGAAACAAAAGGTTCTCTCTCAAATTCAAGATGTTTCATTCTCGTCACGCGTGCAGACACGGCAAAGTACTGCTGTGATCTACCCCACTCATATTTCATTACACCATGTTTGTTTCTTTTGGAAGTTTTCAGTAGATTATTTAAATATCTACAAAGTCTGATGTGAAGAAAGAACACTTACAGAAATAAAAGTTTATAAATATAAAAAGTTTCTATTATTTCATTTTCATAGTTTCACATTCAAATGTTTTAACTACAATACACTCTTGGCTTTGACAATTTTGACGTATAGGTGACATGTTTCTTTTATTTGGGTAGTCCATTGCAACGTTAGTGATGTAAGAGCGTGTACCGCTTCTCGGCCTTTGTAAGATCAAAGTGTAGTGTATTTACATCACTACATTCATTGTTGGAAGTAACTTCGTCAACTAGATTTTAAAATTAGTACGTCAACTTTTCTTCATGTTTTGGACATATTTTATTCGTGTTGTATTTTCAAATATTTCAAATCAGTTCATAATCATGAAATAACTAAGGTTTTTTGTCATTTTGTTAGTTCTTACATTACTATTTTGTTGACATCGTTACAGTTTTTTTACAAGATGTGTATCTTAGATTCCCTGCGAATCTATTTCGCTCACTTTTTAATTAGAATTCATGTAATACTATACAACTGCTGGAGTTTTAATTTTTGTAAGAATATAATTTTTTATTTCAATTGATAATTGGATACTTAGATTATTATAAGTCGGTTGACAAATATTTTTCTCTTGCATTGACCGAATGCTATTTATATTTAAATAGTCACAATTCTGTTAAAATAATAACAATTCTGTTAAGTTGATATCCAGTTGATCCAGTTGATTGGACTCCCATCAGAAGGTGTTATATCAAGGCGATATTCACTATATTTTATACGACAGGCAATGAATTCAAATATATTTTGGAACAAGTGAGTAAAAACAAGAAATGCTGTAAATATGTATATTAAAACAACACTTCATAAATAATATATAAACTTAGTAATAACTTTAACTTTAATATATAAACTTCGTAAGTATATTAAAAATATACTTTCGAAGAGTTACAGATATCTAAATTAAAACATGGTTCCTAATTTCTCAGAGTTGGCGGTTTACCAAGTACACTACCAATACATGGAGAAGATGTTAGTTGGTCCAGTGACTTCACGGTTTTAGAAAACAGGAAGTCATTAACAAACCGCGACGGTGTGTTTTAAAATAACCCATCACGGACAAGATATGCTCAAAAATAACTTCTACAACGAATAAATAACTACTCTCGTTCAGAATGCGACGATAATAACGTTACGTAAAGGAACCCATTTGATTCTGGTTTGCAAATGGTTCTGCAATGTTTAGTCGTAATGTTTTAGAGTAATAACTAAAATATTGTCAATACAGTTCGTTATTACACTCAAGTCATATTAAGATTATTTTCTTTATCTTAATGTTAAAGTATTATTGTTTATAATATATAACATTACTGTTTGAACCTTTTTGGTACTGTGATATGTGATATTTTATCCGATTCCCCTGCTAAATTTGTATTTACACCATTTTTACTAAGTCTATAAATTAAAACTTAAGTGTCCTCTTTTCTTAAACTAAACCTTACTAAAATTCCTTCTGAACATAATTTTGCTTTCCTTGGTTTAACAAGTTCTTTAATAATAATCTGTATATTCAATTTAAATCATACAAACCATTAAAATAAGTATTTATATTACCTATTAGTAGTGATTTTCATTTATACATTGCTGACTATGTAAACTAAGCTTGATTTAAATATTACAACATTTAATTTTTTAACATGAGTTAATCTAAGGAGTCATTTCCTTTATTTTACGACAGGTTACATGGAGATATAAAAATTACATTACTTTGTTTAGTTATTCAACGTTACACTCAACAAGTCATTACACAAAGTTTTATTTGAATCTAAATATTTTTGCAAAATTTAAGCCTTTTCCCTTGAAAGAATGTTCATAAAAATTGAAAGAGAACGTGGTACGACAGAGGTGGATCCAGGAGTTTATTAATGTTGACACCTTAAGCGTAGTTACGGAGGCGCTCGTGCGAAGCATGCCTGGGTTGCTGATGCAGGCAACCACTTCATCGGTACCATATAAATACCGGTGTTTTGTTTCAAATAATTTCTCAAAAATAATTTTGGTCTATAATTAATTATCCTTTAAACATACACAGGCTAGCCACTGTGAGGATATCCTAATAATAGTTTAATAAGCATGTAAATAGAATTTATTTTTATGAATATTTGGACACGCTTTCGGTAAAAGAAAGGCTTAATCTACACAGAAGTAAAAAAAAGAAAGCAAAAGAAATAAGTACTAACACTTTTGTACGTGATATGACACAACTCCTGCATGAGGGAACTTAAATAATATACCAATATCTATATTAACAGAAACAAAAATAAGCTATGGGCAGTAGAATTTATTCAAGATAATTTAAAATTAAATTTTAATAGGTATTAGCCTATTTTTAGGCTTTGTCGTGTCTGTGTGGGAATAGGAAACTTAAATGACTTACTTCACAATTTAGGTACAGTTCTATACATCCAAAATTTCAAACTCTTCGTAGATACTGAAAAAAGTATACAGTAGATACTGATTGAAAGTCAATAGTTAATAGTATGCTTGTTTCTGATGAACTTTCTGATGAAAGTCAAGTGATCGGAATCGGTGATACAGACCAATGTATACTGAACCAATTAAGTAGGGGCACACATATGGGGAAATGAGATTGCCGTCCTTGATACCCAGATAGCACCACCGAATGTTATTGCTAATTTTGACATTTAAGAGGTAGAAAGAGCGCTTCCTGTAGCAATTAGGAGAAGTAATCCTAGCATTTGCCAGCATCTGCGCCTTATTTTACTCTGGTTTTTTAGTGCAAAACTTAAATTTTTAACATCGGCTGTCCATACTTATTCGGTTCTGTATACACTGTTACCAAATTTATGCGTTTCATTAGTTTATTTATGTCCAAACTTAGTTAGTAGTCTATCTCAGTTTGTAGTTAATAGTCTATCTTAGTTTGAGTGTTCTATGGCTAGTAATTAATTTAGTGCCAACCCGCACCGGTAGTAATAATTTGAACTACATAACTAATACGTTAAATGAAGTATCGCGGTCTGTCCCGGCCTATCAAGCTACGTGTCCGATTTTCCTAAACCGATTATCCTATTGCAATCAATGTCCGATCATCAATGTACTTCAAATAAATTATACTCAGTACCACCACAAAACTTTAAAAGACTTCCACAACATTATCGTAGTATAGTGATATAGCTCAATGTGTCGTTGGAGGTTGTTGAATGATCCTGTTACTCTATCATGTGTCCGCATGTGTAGTGTAGTCTAGTGAGTAGTGTGTGTGTTGGTAGCGGATGGAAACCCGGAGTGTGTGGAGGGACTTGGAGGCGGAGGCTTGGAGGACCAGGAGACGGAGGGAGTACTGCGGCTGCGGCGACTACCTGCGTGGCAGAGGATACGGACCCACGTAAGGACTGTACTGTGGCGAGAACAGAGGGATACAGAGAGCTGCCTAGAGTACCTCCAGCTGTGGTGAATAAAAAACTGACAATCATGGTTTTTCTGAGGCGATCTTATTCTAATGTATCGAGCTTGTTTGATGACCTCTATGCCAATTCTATTTGGGAAAGTACTAAGACTGCGAATCCATTTCTCCCAGTCCAGGTCAAAGGACCATAAAAATCTTAATTTTTCCCATTAGCTATTTTATGCAATTTATAGCTGAGTTAACTGTGTAAATATAGCTGTACTGCTAATTTTTTATTATATGCTCATTTATCAATTGTTTCAGACGTTACATGTTATGTCAATAATTACTGTGTCTAAACAAGGGCAATAATCCTAGATGATTGATTATTGACGTGATACTTTTGATAGAAGCTTCAAGGGATGGTAACCATATTGCGTTTCATTAGCGGTTTCCCAGAGTCCGCGACTGTCGGTACAAGCTTGAATGCACACATTAAGTGTTAAAATTCGGCTACCTCTCATATGATCTTTTAAATTTAGTGTATTTCGTTCCAACCAAACATCGAAAGTTGACTCCCGAATCCACTTTCGTCCGTTTTGGATATGATATTAAGCTGATATTAAAGTAGTAACTTACTCATATACAAATCCGTAAGAAAAATAAAATCATTATTAAGTCAGGTTTCATCAAGTTTGCATTACCTTGACATGTCCTGATCTTGCTGATGTCCAGGATGATTGTCAGCCGCCTCAGGTTTTGATCAATGATTTTCCAGGATATTATCAAACTTTGTATCAGGTTAGGGTCAGATTCCGACATAATCCTAAAAGAAATCTTCTAATAACTGGATCAAATAGTGATATTTTATCATAGTAGGACCTGAAATAACATTTTCATATTATAGTATTGAATTGTTAAACCACTATCCTAATCTATATAACCGGGAATAAATTGCATTTGACCAGTGGTAATAAATTAATTATTAAAATCAGAAATTAAGTACTGGCCGAATTATATTAGCCTATCTTTGGTTAAATCCCAAGTTTTGTTCGTACACTCAATCCATTTTTTTGTCATTTTAGATTATTTACAAATTACTTAATATTTGGCTAAAATAAGACTATCAATCCAACATCTTCAAAGTTCAAAGTTGACGCAAACTTTTTAGGTAAAAATAACTTAATTTTTTACTGACCCAGGCTACAATTCATAGGGTTTTGACAATTTAGTATACTTTTTCATTATTATGAAACCAACACTTTGTCAGGCTGTCCATCATCTCATGAATTCATTGTTTGAAGTCATAAGCCTCACCAAATGAACCCATAGCTACCTCAACTGGCTGTGAAGTTATTAACCTTTGTACTCAAAATAAATGATCACCATTGTTGATAAAAAACGTAGTTCTCTTTTTTCTTCTTTCTGTAAATATTAACAGTCCTTGTGGGTTAGCAAAATTAATTGAATATGAAAGTATACTTGGTATTTAAAATTTAATAAATTTAACTAAAAACCCCTTTGACAACGATTTTTCCACGACGCTCTCTGTTTCTCTCTTCGCCGTGCTGCACTCACTAATCCTGCCACTTCTTGATGTTGTAGAATATTTATAAAGCTTATAGATGTAATTAACATGGTGATAAAAGTTTATAAAATAAATCTAACATGTTTCTTGTGATTATAAGAGATAATTATTTATATGTATTCCACTTAGTAAATAAAAATAATTCTATCTTTTAATCAATAATTTTTTGTTTCACTTACATTAATTTGTTTTATTTAAGTGTAATGGAGGTGTAAATTTTCATTTATATAAAATATATTAGTTTAGTAAATTATATTCATTACTGTATGACTATATAAATATGTGATTCCTTCAAACAAATTTCTAAACTTAGGGTAGTTTTGTTATATTGACTAGCTACAGCACAATCAACTGTAACGAGATCAAATATATATTTAATTCACATTATTTTGTTTGAAGGAATACAACTCTTTGTACTACTATTTATTTTAAAGTTTACTTATGCTCAAACTAGATTGTATTGTTATTCTTTATTTTTAATTTTCCAATTTTAATTGTTTTTATTATTTAAAAAGCTTAAAACACTCATTTGATTAAAAAGTTTTTATGATAAAAATTTAAATAAATTACATTTGTGATCTTTAACTACCTTAACTAATACAGTTTATAAAATACTGTTGGTATTCTTTGTTGCTGCGGTAGATCGTCAGATTTCTTTGGAGTCAACAAAACTGCAAAGAAATGTGAGCTATTTACATGCTTCATGTTTTTGCTTGGTATTTATTGTATTTAAGATCATATGATTATGTATAGCCGAGTTGTAAGTGAAACTGTTTTGTAAAATGGATTCTTTTGGGTAAAAAAACTAATTATACATCCTTATTTTTAATGTGTTTTTGTACAATAACGGCCGTATAGCGTTGCATAAAAATTAGACAATACTGGCATGAACGTTTTAGCTAAACACAAATGTAAAAATATAAAACACGGAATTTATCCATAATCTTCAATTTATCTGTAAGCTGGGGCTGTCCATAAATAAAAGTATTTATAGTTTTTGTATGAAAATTATGTTATATGTAAAGTATGAATAAGTATTTTTGGAATTTTCATAATTAACTTGGGTAACGAAGACGGAGAAAACTGCACAATAAAAACCCCGTAATAATACTGACTAATTGTATTATAAAACTCAGTTACTAGCAACGTCTCAACCTTGCATTCAAAGACTGTCTGAAAAATGAGTTTATAGCCAATATTTCACATCGGCAACGACGACCGCTGTCACAACCAAAGAATTCAGCAGGCCAGCGATTTTCCACACCCTTCGCATGACAAATGTGTGTGTGAGTACAATGGGCCATAGCCAAGAATGAATGGAAGCTCTGAAGATCAAACAACTCTTACCTCATGGTTACATTTGAATGAACGTCACTTGAGCGTATATTTTATCAAGTATTATTCCACAATTCACTTTGGAAGCAATTACTTAATTTTGTTGACAAGGTCCTTAGGACTCAAAACTCCATAAAATAAGTTATTAATTCCTGCCAGTAATTTATTAAATGAATCATAAGAATCTAATACAACTTATTTGGACTTTTAAACTTCTTGGGGTTCCATTCAATTTTACACATTTATTGGGTAGCTGAGTGGTTTAAAAAATTATACTTGGTTTATTGGTTTTAAATACGCTTTAAAAGTGTCGTATACAATAGATTTATTTTCAACGGTAACACAGCCACGCTATGCTATACAAAAATATTAGTCATATTTCAGGGGCTACGCGAGAACATATATGGACGTTTGATAATAGTACAATGCAAAAAATACAATGATTCTTGTCTAATCCTACACTATAATACGAAGAGGGTGTGAAGGGATGTCTGTTTCGCAATCTCGAACTTTAGCTGTTAGATTTTGCTTAAACTTTGCATTTAAGAGTGTTTTAGCCCAAAAATAAAATTAGAAACAGCCTCAACCCCCGGAAAAATCTAATTTTGTCTAATATTTTGTTTAAAAATCGTAATTTTTACCTTGTTCTTATGGGTTGCTATTTTGGTAACGAAATAACAACTAAAAGTAAACAAAAATAAAGGAACATTCGGTTAACCTGGTACTGAATATTTGATGTTCCGAGGGTTGTATTTGATAATTGAATGACTAACTGAAAATCTGACCGTGACTGAATTGTTTAGTTGTTATACTTTTAGTCGGACGCTCGGCTAAAATTAGAACTGTCAATTTCATGCGTTGGAAAATGTCTACAAACCAAATTAACACATGATAGGCAAGGCATATTTTAACAGCCCAGTGCTTTCTATAACGTTTTTTTTTAATTCTCATCAACCATAACAAATATTTGCAATCCCAACATGTAGGCACATTTTAGATGAGGGTAGGCCTAATCATTTGGATTTAAAACCTGCATTTTAGTTTGATTCCTTACAAAATAAAACTATAGTTTCAAATATATTTGTTGCAATTTGTTAATTTCGAGGTTGGATGGTGGGGGATAAAAATCTATGGTTCCATTAATTAGTTACTTAAATTAGTAACGGTTTTCATTCGTAATCCAAAAACTCGTCCAAAAATGCATAGGGTTTTATTGTTTACTATCAACATGCTCATACTACAGAAGGAATATTGTAATATAAAAAAGTCGTAGTAGCATTTACTTGATTTGAATGAGGTTATTTTCGGAATAGAAATTTCAACATCACTGTTAATTAACTGAGGATTATAAATTTATTCAATCGTAGTTTTTTTTTTAAGAGTAGAATATCCAAACAAAAAACTAACATTTTACTTAGTTGAACTTTACTCATATTCTTTAGCTTTCCAAAAATAAACAAAAAGTAAAAACTGTATAACATATTATCATAGTGAATTAGCTTCTGAATATATATATTGATTGCATGTGACTTCAACTGTAATTCAAAACTGGCCAGTATTAACAAAAACTTTACGTGTGACTGGCGCAGTGTCCCCGGAAAACTCATGAAGTTTTTTAATATTGGCCAGTTTTGCATTGCAGTTTGTGGTTTAAAATGTTACATGTTCGTAATGCGTGTGAAAATCGACGATGTTTCATCCAACATGAATTAAGTGGCTCAATGTGTATTGATGTTCTTTGCTTGTAAATGAGCTTTTGACTTTCGAACCCTTAGGCACTAACAAATCAAATAATTATCAATGACAGAGGCTTAAATCAACGGAGATCATTTTAAAAATAATATTTTTACAACTTAGTTTATTTGTTTATTTATTTAAACACCATTGACAATCGAAAAAATTGCATAGGCAAGTTATAGCTAAATAAATACAATAATTTAGAATTTTTTGTAAAGTGTTGTTTTCTCATTTTTGATGTCTTCTATCTCATAAATTGTATTATATCTTGTAAATTGTAAATTTTATTTATCTTCAAGATATTCTTTGGCACTGTAGTAGCACTGTATAGTGTGTAGATCACTAGCAATAAAAGGATATTATTATTAGTTGTTGGATGCAATAAACACGTAATGTAATAGTTTAAGATAGTATCAACAGTTGAATTAACTACTTTGGGAGTAAAACTTTAATTCCGCTCTAAGAGCCAATCTGAGTTAAAAACAAAGACCTTTAAAAATGACTTCTTCTTTTATTTTAATAGTTCAGTATTGAAATAAGCCTACCAGGACATTTAGATTCGAAGCTACCTTATGACTTTGCTTGTTCAATTTAAAATTGTTCCCAGCAGAGCCATATTTGTTATAAATTTAAAATGCACTCTGTCACCATTTTTATCTCACTTTTGGTCGGGTGATAAAATTCCGGTATAAAATGTAAATGTAAAAAATGAAAAGAAATGATATTACATTAAACGTTAATACTTAACGATCTTTACCGTGAAAATCATTCTGCAAATAGACTCTTTAATTGTAACAGCGACCTCATAACAAAGAATTGTAATTTTCGCAAACATTCACATTTTTTATTCAAATATACATCTGATGAACAAAATGTTATATTTTTTATCATTCTTCACGAAACCAGCCTATTTTTTGCTCTCTCAATAGTAGACTACCAAAACCGATTCTCTTTTTGTGCTAGGACTGAAAAGTCGGCTGTTTGTTCTTGTTGTATATTATTATTGATTTATTAATGTTGAGGAGCAGAATTTTGGAATTCAAACGTTATAAAGAGCGTTGTTTGTAAATAGTACACATGTAAACACTGCATATTACTTACTTGGTAAATATATCCCAGAAAATACAACTTTATAGTTAATATTTTTAACGATCAAAAGTCTAATTTCGCATTATGATAAAAAAAATTTGTTCATCACTGGGAGCAAAAGTGTCTTTTTGATGCTTAATCGTTTTTAAAAACTCGGGTGCGCACCAAAAAGACCCACTTTTGCTCCTATGTTTGTAAATAGTACACATGTAAACACTGCATATTACTTACTTGGTAAATATATCCCAGAAAATACAACTTTATAGTTAATATTCTTAACGATCAAAAGTCTAATTTCGCATTATGATAAAAAAAACTTTGTTCATCACTGGGAGCAAAAGTGTCTTTTTGATGCTTAATCGTTTTTAAAAACTCGGGTGCGCACCAAAAAGACCCACTTTTGCTCCTAGTGCTGAAAACTACAATTATGATAATCTTATCTTAGGAATGATATAACTTTTTCAATTTTTACTGTTTTTTTTTTTTTTTTTTTTTTTTTTAACTAACAACTTTTTTTAGGTCTCTTGAAGATAAAAACACCATTCGTTAAAATTTATATGCAGGGTGTTTGGTAGTCAGTGTCAAAATTTTTAAGGGGTTATAATACATGTAAAATGCAACAAGAAAACGCATTTTAGACAATTATATCTCCCTCCACCTTCCAGTAACAATCATTTTTGAAGTTTTTAAAATTTTTCGACATTCAACAATCAATTCTAATTTTTATCACCAATTACCAAACTTATTTGCACTTTTTATGACACTTTAAGAAAATACACAAAATTCGCTATTGGAATAAAATCATATTGCTCCAATTCAGCACGGTAAAATATACTTGAATACAAGTTTTGGAAAATTAAGAAAAATGACATTATAACTTGCTGAAGAAATTTTTTTATGCTTCAAGCTACAAACTGTTAAATTTCACAAAAACTTCCCCGCATCCTAAGCTTCAAAATGATGTAATATAAGTGGCAGTTCCTATATGCCTAAGAAGCGACAATCGGCTTTAAAAATAATTATTGACTGATTTTTCATTAAATAATTATCATTCTTAGATATTATCATACATTAAACAGGGTGACAATTAAAACTGGAAATCATTTAATAAGTTTTACACCACAACAAATAAAAACTTCCACAAGCCATCACTGATGATAATAAAGTACTTATCTGTCCCACAACCGTCAGGATGGCCACTCTGAGGGACTGCCCACTAGGAGTCAGTCTAAAATCTTAAATGTAAACATAGGTGGATATGTACATCAAATTAAAGGCCTTGTTTGGCAGAGTTTAATGCCGCAAACCGCACTGCAAATGGTTGACCGAGTTGGAAATGGCAGGCAATCAAACTTTCAATTAAAATCATTTTAACAAAAACTCTATGCGATATCTTCTGATATATTCAACCTTTAGGTTGTCGTTTGTGACTTCTTTTAATATTAAGGCTTTTAATGTTTTGTATGATCTGAGAAAACCCAATGAAGTTTTCTTTCAGAATTCATTGGGTAACGACCTTTGAATGAAGTTTGTTGAAGGTATCGAGGTTACATTGGTATTATTTCATGAAAAACAGTTAAAAATAATGTTTAATGTCAATTACTTCCTCTAAGCCAAATAGGAAAAGTCATTTATATTATATCATTTGAAAATGTAGAATGTGGGGAAGTTTTGGTGAAAATTGACAGTTTGTAGCATGAAGTATAAAAAAATTTTCTTCAGCGAGTTATAGAGCCTTTCTTAATTTTCCAAAATTTTCTTTTCAAGTCGATTTTATATGGCTTCAAGAGGACTTTATTGTTTAAAACTGCACTTATTCTAAAAGGGAAATTTTTGTAGATTCTAATAATGTCATAAATAGTGCCAATAAGTTTAGTAAATGTTGATAAAAATAATACTTTGTTAGAAAAGTCGATAAATTTAAAAATTTTGAGAAATGACTGTTTTTGGAAGGTGGAGCGAGATATAATTGTCTAAATTGTTTGTTCTTGTTCCATTTTACATGCATAATAACCCCTTAAAAATGTTGACACTAACTGCCAAACACCCTATTGATCTATCATTGATCTACAAACTAGGACGGTGGCGTCGTCCTGTAATCCAGCTACTTGGAGGTCATGAATTGTGGATAGTTATAAGCGATGGCTTGTGGATGCGCTATTCCCTGATGGGGATTAACATCCGCACTATACTAGTTCCTAGTGAAGACCATCCTCATCATTAGACCATATTCGTACATATGAGGTCGAAATTGTGGTTCGGATTCCACGTTAAACTGTAGGTCCCTAGATACTATTGGCTGTTGTGCTATTAATTAACAGTTCTGTCTAAGGAGAATGTTGGCCTTAGTCAGTAACAAGATTACAGGATCGTGTCACAATCATCTTACACTCATCGCTCATTTATATTCAGGTTAAAATACCCACTATGTGAGGTCATTGTCTCAAAATAGTGACATAGTGATACCTTTAAAAAAATTAACCAGTTTTAACGTAAACCATTCAAAAGAGCTCAAAGAATAAACAATTTAGTGGTTGAATTATTATGTTAGCTTAAATGGTTACGGAGAAAACCCAAAAAACGTTTCCCATGTTATTCTTAAGGGAAATCAATAAAAACTATCTTGCTTATTTTTGACATAGCTTGAAAATATTTAGTATGTTCATCCATTAGGAAGATTTTAACTTATATTTTCTTACAAAGCAAAAATGGTAGTAAACCTACGTACTCAACAACCCCCCCCCCCCCCCAGGGTTTATGGGGGAAATGAAAAGAATACCGTAACTTGATAAAATTTAGTATGTACTAAATAGGGTTTAACTTAAATTTACTTACAAAACCCATATGGTAGCAAACGTACATATTCAACAACATGGTTTTTATGGGGGAATATAAAAACTAAAAAAAAAAATCCATTGGAAATTCGCTGAGTACGCAGGCCTGCTGTGACGGAGGTATGTTTTACTGTCCTTGGTTAAGGGCTGTCGATGGTCATTTATGCATATGACTAATTGATGTTGTATTGACATTTGACACGGACTAAAAGAGGTTGACATTTGCTTATAAACTGATCAAGATAGCTCCAAATGGGTCCAATAGAAAACGTTTGAATCGGAACAGGAAACAGGAAATTTTCTTTCGTCTATTCCGGATGGAACCAAGAAACAATATCAAGAATGCAAGTTTTTTTTACAGAATATGTACTTTCGAGCTTTGAGGTTGTTTTAATTCTGTTTCTATAATTTGCTATTCTAAATAGTAGTTTTCATGACTAGGAGCAAAAGTGAGTCTTTTTGGTGCGCAATCGTGTTTTAAAAACGAGGCGCAGCCGAGTTTTTAAAAACGATTAAGCATCAAAAAGACACTTTTGCTCCGAGTGATGAACAACGTTTTTTATCATAATGCGAAATTACACTTTTGATCGTTAAAAATATTAAAGTTGTGTTTTCGAGTTTATATTTACAAAGTTAGTAATATGCAGTGTTTACATTTTTGTTATTTACCAACAATACTCTTTATAACGTTGTTATTTCAAAATTTTGCTCCTCAACATTAATAAATGAATAATAATATACTTAGAAAACAGCTGACTTTTCAGTACTAGGACCTAAAAAATTCTCCACCTGAGTTTTCAGTCCTAGGACAATAAAGAAACGGTTTTGATACAATTAAGAGAACAAAAAACAGGCTGATTTCGTGCAGAATGATAAAAAACGTTTTCCAAACAATTGCTATTTAACAATTATGTTTAAAGATGTAATGTTTGTACAATATTAAGATAATATAAAAGTGCTTCGAAGCAACTCCAAAGAAAAAGACGCTCAGAGCATGCTTTACTAAATATATAAAGATTTTTCATTTTTTAACTTTTAAAAAGTATTCGAAGTACTAAATAAAATTACAATATAAAAGTATAGTACAACACACTACAGTGACATTTAAATAAATACAATACAATGTAATTTTCTTCATTGATTTTATATATAAAAAAACTGTATTTTTACATGTGTGATATTTAATATTGCAATATTTATATGGCTTACTTATTTATATGAGACCTTCAGCATCACTATAGGCTAGCCCGGTTTCTTGGCTAATTTCGATAACACAACACAATTTTTATGATCATTATTTTATAAAATTATTTTATCATATATAACTAACACGGACACAAGAGGGTCTAAATATACGATTAAAAGTTGATTAATTAATGAAATCTTAATTAGCATTATTGCTTATTTTAGAACATAACATTATTGGTAACAAGCCATAGCAGCACTTTTTTGTAATTATTCCCCTTTCTCCCTACGTATCTGGGATAAATCCTGTTTAAGATGGTCAATCTTTTAAAATGAATTTAGTTGTATCAATATTAAGTCTTTTACTGGCTCTTTCCTTACAGTTTAAATATCATAGAAAGAATAAAGAGCATTATTGACGTTATGTGTGTGTATGTTGCAGCGTGATAGTGGATCGCAGCAGCATGGCGCCCGGCACGTCGTCAATGCTGCGGGCGCGGCGTCGCGACGTCAACGTCAAGCCCAACCGCGTCCTCGACCGCAACTCGTCCCGCGGCATGATATACGAGAACGAGGAGCTGCGACTGCGCACCATCAACATCAACGCCGAGGTCGAGAAAGGTAAATTCAACCATGGCCGGTGTGGGCAAACTGTGACAGGACAGGTAACGTACCTGTACAGTTCCGGGTGGTAGGGAAGTATGATACTGACAGTCTGGACAGTGTTATACCATTGACTATGTACACTAACATGAATAGACTCATCCGATGCATATAGTTTGAGGCAAAATTTTGGAAGTTCGGTATACGCAGCGCCAGAGTCGCTGCGATCGATGGTGTTATTTTTCAGCTGAATTTACAGTGCTGCTAAAAAACTTTACCAAAACATAAACATTATTTTCAGTTATAAAATGTTTCATCCTTGGTTGAGAAGAGTGGTAATACTGATTTATCTATCATATGTTAGGTGTACTTCCATGTACGCCGCACGAGATCGCACCACCGTCACACACGCCTAAGCTATGAGAAGTCTACTCACGTTAGTGTATATAGTCAATGGTTATACATATAAAACATTTGTACCTACAGTTCAATGTACAATAACTTATGAACCAGAATTGGGCAAAGGAAGATAAAAAGAAGAGTCACTTGTGTCAGTTTTCTCTTCATCATTTTGGTGGTACAATAACAGGTATCTAGTAGCTGTCTAGTAAAAGTACTCTTCTAAGATTAAGATAAAATATCATTTTGCAATGATAAATTTTTATTTGAGGTGTGATATGTGTATAATACGTTGTTTTCGTGATAACGTACTTTTTCATCACACTACATCGATATCACCTGTTTTCGACCCTCACTTCTACCAACGAAACACCTGTTTTGCAGGCCTAGGCCGGCAAAATTTTCCGGCCTAGGGCGGTAATGGAAACGGTAGCAGAGAAATCCAGAATATTAGAAGGTATTTAACAACAACAACAACAAATAACAAATCAGTGACGTAGTTAGTAGTTCAGCTGATAGCAACTGTTAAATATGTATGACGTAGATGGGAAAATAGTGCTTTTCTCTTGGAATCAGCTGTAGTCACTTACCGTTAGAGTTTTTCGTGGCCTTAGCTGATGTGAAGTGGTTGCCTAGCAACCAGAAACTCAAGCAGTACAGGCCATTGCACGAGACGTGAGACAGTCCGCGCATGGGGGAGGGGAGCAAGAGGGCTGGGAGGGGTATGGAGTAGGAGTGGGAGGGGCGGCCGACGGTGTACTAGCCTGGCAGCGCACATTTACCAAATTGTCCTAGCTTTGATTTCGCTAACAAAATAACCATTAAATATGTTAGACAAACAAAAAAGTAATAATACAATACAGCTCAACCATCATTAACAGTAACCATAAACAGTTATTGATAATCACTTGATTTAAATTCAATGTTTCACTGACTATTATTGAGTCAATGTTTTTAGGATGTTTTTAGCGATCGGCACCTGACAAGAGCTAACAGCTGACTAGCGGTGCTGCACTCTAGCGGCGAGTGGGCGAGCATGCGCAATAGCCTCTTTTGCTCCCGCGCATCTGGTACACTGTCTCACGTCTCGTGCAACCAACTCTCGCTATAGGTTGGTTGAAGTTGAGGTTATGTTTTGTTTGTTATGAACGAAAAAGTAATTTTTTACTTGTTTAGAATTTATAGAATTGTGTAGTGTGATGAAAAATGTCGTTCATAACTCGGGCCGAATGCGTTTTGCCAACCCTCGATCGTTTCAAGTTCTCGACTTCGTCTCGAACTTGAAACACGATCTCGGGGCCGGCCAAACGCCACTTTCGGCCCTTGTGACGAAATATACTATTTTGTACATCCTTTGGCGTTGATTAAGTCCACTTTTTACTTTTAAGGCATTATTACATAACAATTACAAAAGAGGCTTAGTGAAATCTTGTATAATACAAACATAATTGTATATGATATAGTTATTCACATTTTATTGTTCTTGAAGAAAATCTAACACGTACTGCATTAGTTATGTTGTATTAGATCGCGTGCTATTCATGAAACAAAGTAACCCGATCTGGTTAAATAACAAAACTTACATTATATATAACATAATAAAAGGGGATCTATTGTGTACTTTATGATGCCCGGCATGCTTTGCAATGCCAACCCCAGGATTCTTTTGCCCCTCTTGTGAGCTCGTTCGCTTCAAGTCTGGAATATCCTTTAGTTTTTATTACCCATCTTAACTCAAATAATTTAGACGAAAACAGCTATTTATATAATTAATACTCTTAAATGTACCGTAATCATCAGCTAAAATACAAAAATGCTGCTTCCATAAGAGTAAAATGGTAAATTTAAATACATGTGGGGTTCATAGCTCATAGAGGATTCTGGATAAGTCTATTTAGTTGTCCTATATAAGACATACAGAATCTCTGTAGGAAAATTTCAGCCTTCGGTTGTACCTACATGGGAAGTGAGAGAATTAGTAATGAGTGAGTCAGCGAGGGTTTTACCTTTTATAATTGTAAGATGATACTGGTGCAAAATATTTATTAATTTTAAGTTTATTTTTTTATTGATTTCTTTTTATTTCCAGTAGTAAAAATCTGGTTACAGTATCAATAAAACCTAATTGTAATTTATAAAAATAAAATTATCCGCATTACTTTGGTACATTGTGCGGTTAAAGTATGAGAGCCCCATTTCTGTCTTTCATTATTATATTACAGAACCATGCTTATTGAAGACTGTTTGCCTCCTAGATTCATTTCAGTCTACTTATTATAACAAATACAATTCCTTAGTTAAAAAACCATCTAGTTAGATATTTCGAAATTTTTTTCTTTATCGGTCACTCTTATTTTACTTTTAGTTTCTTATTATAGTCCTCCATTTATGTTAGGTAACTGCAAAGCAATGACTACATAATGCTTTACAAAATGTACATGAAATGTGACATTTTTGTTAAAGTGGAAGTTCATCTGACTTTCACTGGTAAAACACTTAACACCAGCAAGTCATTAGAGCACTCTCTTGCAAGACACCAGTTGATAGCTTTATTAATAAACACCAAGAGAAAAAGCACAGCTGGGTCCATGCTCTACATCCTAGTCGTTTTGTTCAAGGTAGAATGAGCTCATCAGCTAACGTATAAAGTCTCATATAATTAAAATTTAATTCCACGGCATACAACAGGTCATTGACAAACTGTTAATTTGACCCCCTTACACAGGCAGTCAACTAAAATGCTGCTTTTAACTTTTATTTTTATATTTTCATTTGAGTTTTACTGTATGATTATATTCTATTATTATATGTATCAGAATTTTTATGGATCCATTTTATTATTATTATTTACTGTATCTATCAGCATGTGTGTGTGATGGTGGCTTAGGGGAAAACCAGTGGCTATTTTTTGGTATGGTAAGGTGATTTTTTCTTTTTAGGTGAATTTTTTCTTTTATCTTAGAAATATATGATTTTTAGATTTTTGTCTTTCATAATAATGTGTATTTTCCTTGTATGCGTTTCGTTTTCCATCAGCCTTTTCCATAAAATTCTAAATTAATGCAATTTAATTATTTTATAATAGTGTACAAAATAAGGATCTACTCAAAAAGAAAGGTCGATCCGGATACCTTTTATTGTTTTTGGAAGAAGGTGATTCATGTATGTCACAGGTCAGCACGACATCAAGAAGCTGAGGAGAGAAAACGACCAGCTGCGACAAGAGATCTGGAACTTACGGGACGAGTATGACAGACTGGAGGCGATACTCAAGTCTCATGTATATCACAGGTCAGCACGACATCAAGAAGCTGAGGAGAGAAAACGACCAGCTGCAACGAGAGATCTGGAACTTGCGGGACGAGTATGACAGACTGGGGGCGATACTTAAGTCTCATGTATGTCACAGGTCAGCACGACATCAAGAAGCTGAGGAGAGAAAACGACCAGCTGCGACGAGAGATCTGGAACTTGCGGGACGAGTATGACAGACTGGAGGCGATACTTAAGTCTCATGTATGTCACAGGTCAGCACGACATCAAGAAGCTGAGGAGAGAAAACGACCAGCTGCGACGAGAGATCTGGAACTTGCGGGACGAGTATGACAGACTGGAGGCGATACTTAAGTCTCATGTATGTCACAGGTCAGCACGACATCAAGAAGCTGAGGAGAGAAAACGACCAGCTGCGACGAGAGATCTGGAACTTACGGGACGAGTATGACAGACTGGAGGCGATACTTTAGTCTTATGTATGTCACAGGTCAGCACGACATCAAGAAGCTGAGGAGAGAAAACGACCAGCTGCGACGAGAGATCTGGAACTTGCGGGATGAGTATGACAGACTGGAGGCGATACTCAAGTCTCATGTATGTCACAGGTCAGCACGACATCAAGAAGCTGAGGAGAGAAAACGACCAGCTGCGACGAGAGATCTGGAACTTGCGGAATGAGTATGACAGACTGGAGGCGATACTCAAGTCTCATGTATGTCACAGGTCAGCACGACATCAAGAAGCTGAGGAGAGAAAACGACCAGCTGCGACGAGAGATCTGGAACTTGCGGGATGAGTATGACAGACTGGAGGCGATACTCAAGTCTCATGTATGTCACAGGTTAGCACGACATCAAGAAGCTGAGGAGAGAAAACGACCAGCTGCGACGAGAGATCTGGAACTTGCGGGATGAGTATGACAGACTGGAGGCGATACTCAAGTCTCATGTATGTCACAGGTCAGCAAGACATCAAGAAGCTGAGGAGAGAAAACGACCAGCTGCGACGAGAGATCTGGAATTTGCGGGACGAGTATGACAGACTGGAGGCGATACTTAAGTCTCATGTATGTCACAGGTCAGCACGACATCAAGAAGCTGAGGAGAGAAAACGACCAGCTGCGACGAGAGATCTGGAATTTGCGGGACGAGTATGACAGACTGGAGGCGATACTTAAGTCTCATGTATGTCACAGGTGAGCACGACATCAAGAAGCTGAGGAGAGAAAACGACCAGCTGCGACGAGAGATCTGGAATTTGCGGGACGAGTATGACAGACTGGAGGCGATACTTAAGTCTCATGTATGTCACAGGTCAGCACGACATCAAGAAGCTGAGGAGAGAAAACGACCAGCTGCGACGAGAGATCTGGAACCTGCGGGACGAGTATGACAGACTGGAGGCGATAATTAAGTCTCATGTATGTCACAGGTCAGCACGACATCAAGAAGCTGAGGAGAGAAAACGACCAGCTGCGACGAGAGATCTGGAATTTGCGGGACGAGTATGACAGACTGGAGGCGATACTTAAGTCTCATGTATGTCACAGGTCAGCACGACATCAAGAAGCTGAGGAGAGAAAACGACCAGATGCGACGAGGGATCTGGAATTTGCGGGACGAGTATGACAGACTGGAGGCGATACTTAAGTCTCATGTATGTCACAGGTCAGCACGACATCAAGAAGCTGAGGAGAGAAAACGACCAGCTGCGACGAGAGATCTGGAACTTGCGGGATGAGTATGACAGACTGGAGGCGATACTCAAGTCTCATGTATGTCACAGGTCAGCACGACATCAAGAAGCTGAGGAGAGAAAACGACCAGCTGCGACGAGAGATCTGGAATTTGCGGGACGAGTATGACAGACTGGAGGCGATACTTAAGTCTCATGTATGTCACAGGTCAGCACGACATCAAGAAGCTGAGGAGAGAAAACGACCAGCTGCGACGAGAGATCTGGAACTTGCGGGATGAGTATGACAGACTGCAGGCGATACTCAAGTCTCATGTATGTCACAGGTCAGCACGACATCAAGTAGCTGAGGAGAGAAAACGACCAGCTGCGACGAGAGATCTGGAACTTGCGGGACGAGTATGACAGACTGGAGGCGATACTCAAGTCTCATGTACAGGTCAGCACGACATCAAGAAGCTGAGGAGAGAAAACGACCAGCTGCGATGAGAGATCTGGAACTTGCGGGACGAGTATGACAGACTGGAGGCGATACTCAAGTCTCATGAATGTCACAGGTCAGCACGACATCAAGAAGCTGAGGAGAGAAAACGACCAGCTGCGACGAGAGATCTGGAACTTACGTGATGAGTATGACAGACTGGAGGCGATACTCAAGTCTCATGTATGTCACAGGTCAGCACGACATCAAGAAGCTGAGGAAAGAAAACGACCAGCTGCGACGAGAGATCTGGAACTTGCGGGATGAGTATGACAGACTGGAGGCGATACTCAAGTCTCAAGTATGTCACAGGTCAGCACGACATAAAGAAGCTGAGGAGAGAAAACGACCAGCTGCGACGAGAGATCTGGAACCTACGGGATGAGTATGACAGACTTGTAATGTTACATATGTTTATAAATCCAAATGTCAAATTACCACTCAGCTGAGCTAAATTGTTATTGTTTATATTTGTTTTTATGATGTAGTTTTCTAATCATGATGTGAGATAATTAGCTCTGTTTTAAGTTGATTAAAACCTTATATTTGGTTTCTTTTCATTAGTGTATTATTTCACAACAATTTAATCAACTTAATTTTTTTCTTACTCCAATCAAATTAGAATATGGACAAATACTTTAAGCCTGAAAGACTTTCTCTAGATCCAAATGAATCACATGCAGACAAAAGATGGAAGCATTGGAAAACTACTTTTGAGAATTTCACCGATGAGATATGTGCTGCAGAGGAAGATAAATTAAAACTACTTTTTAATTTTGTAAATTATTCAATCCATGAGGTCATCTCAGAAGCTAATTCGTACGACGAAGCCATATCTCTCTTGGAAAAACTCTACGTCAAACCTACAAATGAAATATATTCTCGGCATCAACTAGCCACAAGAAGGCAAGAGGCAGGTGAGAGCATAGATCAGTATCTAAGAAAACTTAAAGAACTTAGTAAGTCATGTAATTTTAAATCTGTCTCAGCCTCTGAAAATCAAAACGAATATATTAGAGATGCATTTATCCGAGGGTTGCAGTCTCAAACTATTCGCCAAAGACTGCTAGAAAATCTAACTTTAACTCTTGATCAGGCATATAACCAAGCTGCTACATTGGAAGCAGCTGAAAATCAAGCACTATCCTATGTAGCGCCTTGCAACTCAGTAACCCAAACCATTCTTGAGCCCAGTAGTCATCCAAAGGCAGAGGTTAAGACTGAATCTCTTGAGTCTCATGATCCGTCCTCTTTCCAAATCTCTTCTCTTAAAAATGGTTCATGCTACTTTTGTGGAAAATCTAGACACTCTCGTAAGATCTGTCCTGCAAGAGATTCCATTTGCAAGATATGTCAAAAGAAAGGACATTGGGCAACAGTGTGTAACTCTCGGAAACAATTCAATTCATTTGAGAATAGGCAATCGACTAAAGAAAATTCAAAAGTTAACTCTTTGACCTCTTCCTTACTTGCTGCCTCACAAAAATGTCTTTCAAAAGCTACTGTACTACTGACTATAAATGGTAATCCAGTTGAGGCATTAATAGACACGGGAAGTTCCGATAGTTTTATATCTCAGGAAGCTGTTGACCGATACAATATCTTTAAATATGCTACAAAACATAATATATCTATGGCGTCAACAAGTCACACTTCATCTACTCTTGGCCACTGCATTGTTGATATCGACTATAGTGGACACCATTATCCCAAGGCAAAACTTCTGGTCTTAGCTAATTTGTGCGCTGATGTTGTTATTGGACATGATATCCTTCGCCAACACTCTACCATCGAATTGAATTTTGGAGGTAAACGGCCCCCTTTCAATGTATGTAATCTAGTAAGTGCTAGGGTACCTCCACCTCCTCTCTTTGAAAACTTAACAGAGGATGTCAGACCAATAGCTATAAGATCCCGGCGTTATTCTGAGGAAGAAAGCAAGTTCATCAAAAATGAAGTAAAAAGGCTTATCTCTGAAGGTGTAATCGAACCTAGTCAATCGCCGTGGAGAGCTCAAATCGTTGTTGTGGATAATGGTCACAAGAAACGTTTGTGTGTCGACTACTCGCAAACAATTAATAAATTCACTCAATTAGACGCCTATCCACTACCTCACATAGAATCCTTTGTTTCTAAGATTGCTCAGTACTCAGTTTTCAGCACTATTGATCTAAAGGAAGCATATCATCAGATACCGATTCGGTCAGAAGACAAGCCTTTTACTGCATTTGAAGCCAATGGGAAACTCTACCAATATACACGCATTCCCTTTGGTGTTACTAATGGGGTAGCCTGCTTTCAACGGTCTATTGATCAGATCATAGATAGTGAGGAGCTATCAGACACATTCGCCTACTTGGATGACATTACTGTTTGTGGACGAAACCAGGCAGAACATGATCACAACCTCAAGAAATTCATGGATGCGGTCGACAAGTATCAGCTATCGATCAATAAGGGCAAAAGCAAATTCTCTCAGACTAAAGTTTCGGTCCTGGGCTACATCGTCGAAAACATGTCCATGCGCCCTGACCCAGAACGATTGAAAACGCTCCTAGAATATCCAACTCCGACCGACAATGCAAGTCTCAAGAGAGCTCTGGGCATGTTTTCATACTATGCTAAATGGATCCCGAAGTTTTCTGAAAAAGTCCGTCCTCTGTCAAGCCTTAAAACATTTCCTTTGGATGGTGAGGCGGTAATGGCTTTCAAATCTTTGAAAGACGAAATAGCTAAATCTAGCATGACTGCAGTTGATCCACATATTCCCTTTACTGTAGAAACGGATGCGTCAGAATACACAATAGCTGCCACTCTCTCCCAAGCAGGAAGACCAATATGTTTCTTTTCAAGGACCCTTACCAAATGCGAACAACATCTACCAGCAATAGAAAAAGAAGCTCTGGCAATATATGACTCTCTTCAGAAATGGAGACACTTTCTTATTGGTCGACGGTTTAAACTAATTACAGATCAAAAGTCAGTTTCATACATGTTTAATCAGAAACACTATGGTAAAGTCAAGAATAACAAAATTCTGAAGTGGCGCTTAGAGCTAGCTCCTTTCTCTTATGATATCGTCTATCGTTCAGGCAAAGAAAATGTCGCAGCTGATGCGTTTTCTCGTGTCACATCCTTCCTATCGGTAAGGGACTCGGAGAAACTTCACAAAATTCACTGCGATGCAGGACACCCAGGCATTGTGCGAATGTTTCACTTTGTGAAGAGCAAAAATCTTCCTTATTCACTGGACGACGTCCGCAAGATGACAGCAAGTTGCTCCATATGCGCCGAAGTCAAACCTCAGTTCTATCGGAAACCACCAACAACTCTAGTTCGAGCCATGGCTCCTTTCGAGAGACTTAACATTGATTTCAAAGGTCCAATACCATCTGTAACACGGAACAAATATATCCTCACAGTAGTCGATGAGTTTTCAAGATACCCATTTGCCATTCCTTGCCCTGATACTTCAGCATCAACCGTAATTAAAGCTCTGACCTCCATCTTTTCGATTTTCGGTATGCCAGCATTCATCCATTCTGATCAGGGTTCTGCTTTCATGTCTAGAGAACTTAGTGAATTCCTACATTCCCAAGGAATAGCAACAAGCCGTTCTACTCCCTACAATCCCCAGGGCAATTCTCAAGTGGAGCGGTACAATGGAACAATATGGAAAACAATATCACTTGTTCTACGCAACAAGAACATGAAGACTGAACAGTGGGAGTACGTGATTCCAGAGACTCTGCACTGTATTCGCTCCCTGTTATGTACAGCCACTAACGAAACACCGCACGAACGACTATTCAAGCATCCCAGACGATCATTTTATGGAGTCACACAACCCCAATGGTTGATGAATCCGGGGCCTGTTCTAGTAAGAAGACACATAAGAAACAACAAATACGAACCCTTAGTAGAGCAAGCACAACTCTTAGAAGCAAATCCCGATTATGCTCGAATCAAGTACAACGATGGCCGAGAAACTTTAGTATCAGTGCGACATCTGGCCAGACCTCCACTAGAGATACCTACAAGTCCTGAAGAATGTGTTATAACCACTCCCGATGATTCTCCTCAAAACAATTATCAAGATACTGAAGATCAAAGAGAGCCTCCTGATTCTCAAGATCATGATCGTTCACAGTCGTCGCCAGCGTCTGCTCCTGATCCTCAAACCAATGATAATTTACGGTCTCCGCCTGGGACGCACACACCGGATCTTCGCCGTTCTGCTAGAGTCAGAAGGCCCCCTGCCTACCTCAGTGACTATGTATAAAAAAGAGGGGGTGAATGTAATGTTACATATGTTTATAAATCCAAATGTCAAATTACCACTCAGCTGAGCTAAATTGTTATTGTTTATATTTGTTTTTATGATGTAGTTTTCTAATCATGATGTGAGATAATTAGCTCTGTTTTAAGTTGATTAAAACCTTATATTTGGTTTCTTTTCATTAGTGTATTATTTCACAACAGGCACAACACATTCTAATTAGTTGTTCAATTTAAATCTTTCTCCCAAATAGATATTAGTTGTATCCCATAAATTAGTTAATCGCATAATTCCGTACGACAGCAATTCATTCTACATCAACATGCCTATCTTTTGGTATAATTTATAACTTCAACACGTAAACCTCAGTGTTGATCTATTTAATTTAACAAATAGGTCTGTCAAAATATCAATTAAATTTTATTTAAAAACGTAACATAACGGCGAGCAGATATAAACAAGAAAAGGTTATGTTATTTTCAGCATACACGGCGTCAACTCAGCTGCGATGGGGAAATATAAACTGATCATAGCAACTACATTAGTCAAATCATGTAGCCTCAACTACTAAAGTTTTGTCAAAAAATCCGGAAAATAAGCTTTTTTAATACTTGAAAATAATTGCTCGATTATAGTTTATTACCTAGTTTAAAATACTTAAAATCTAACCTGAGAATTTCATTGAAATCAAATTAGTAATAAAAAAACCTTTTGGGGGTCTAAAATTCGCCTAAGTGAAATTTAAAGTCGATCGTATAGAATTTTATACTCTATGTTCCATATAGTAAAAATTCAACTAGTCTATCTATACAGGGTTAGGCAAAAGTCTGGACACCCCCAGTTAACTTTTTAACGCGTTGCAGTAGGAAAACCAAACTCGGCACATGTTTACAACATCAAAATCTGCACTTTTTCATCAACTACACAACTTTGCCCTTGCCCCCAAAATGGGGTATTTTGGGGGCAGCCCCAAATTTTCAAAAGTAAACCCCTATCGAGTGACCCCTCATTTTAAACGGTTTATCAAGAGAAATTGAATGGCTCAAACCGGATGTTGATATCTCATCTCTAACCAAAATGGCAGCCATTTTAAAATTCGAGAAGGGTAAATTGACATTTGTTAAAATCAAATCGGAAAATAGCTTTTTAGAATTTATAATTCCTTGAATTATTTTAGAATTGAACCTAGTAGCAGAAATGAACTAGTAGGTTCAATTCTAAAATAATTCCAAATATTCTCAATTCTAAAAAAGCTTATTTCCGAATTAATTTCAACAAATGTCAATTTACCTTTCTCGAATTTTAAAATGGCTGCCATTTTGGTTAGAGATGAGATATCGACATCCGGTTTGTGCCATTCAATTTCTCTTGATAAACCGTTTAAAATGAGGGGTCACTCGATAGGAGTTTACATTTGAAAATTTGGGGCTGCCCCCTAAATACCCCATTTTGGGGGCAGGGGCAAAGTGGTGTAGTTGATGAAAAAGTGCAGTTTTTGATGTTGTAAACATGTGCCGAGTTTGGTTTTCCTACTGCAACGCGTTAAAAAGTTAACTGGGGGTGTCCAGACTTATACTTGCTTGCTCATCTCAAATTTTGAAATGGCTGCCATTTTGGTTAGGGGCGAGATATCGACCTCCGGTTTGCGCCATTTAATTTCTCTTGAGACACCGTTTGAAATGAGGGGTCACTCGATAGGGGTTTACATTTGAAAATTTGAGGCTGCCCCCAAAATACCCCATTTTGGGGGCAAGGGCAAAGTTGTGTAGTTGATGAAAAAGTGCAGATTTTGATGTTGTAAACATGTGCCGAGTTTGGTTTTCCTACTGCAATGCGTTAAAAAGTTAACTGGGGGTGTCCAGACTTTTGCCTAACCCTGTATATTAATACGCAAGCATGTTTCATTTCCTCCTTTTTTCTCAGCTCGTGTACATCGTAGAATAAATCCGTGCATACCATTAGAAAGGTATAGTCCTGTAGATGAGCAGAATCACATTCTAATTCACATCGGACCCCAGGGCTACGCCCCACAGGCTTTCAAAGTTCCAATGTAAATCTTATGGAGAAATGAGAATTGAATGAATCATTAGACAGCTGTTGTAAAAACAACTGCTAGAAAATTAGGAAGAACAGATGTTTTAGTTCTAAAATGTTTTTAAGCTTCTTGGGTCCAGATCAACTGAAATTTTGATCGAATTTCGATCAGGAGGCGATCTCTAGTACATATACTAGGAATACGCTCCGATGTCCGTCCCGTACAAGAATTTTTTACTCACTTTTTGAGTTATTAGGTGACGCTTTTATTTTTTTTTTATTTTTTTTTTTTGAGGGAGAGGTAAGAAAAATGCATTACGCACACAGGTGGCAAGCCTGTAGTGTGGGACTCCCCTAAAAACGGGTTTACCCACTAAAAAACCTCGCCTCTACTCTTTAGGATTCTAACCTGGAGTTGTTTATCACATTACGTAGGGCTAGGATTAAATTTGGCTTATGCCCGTGGGGTTCACTCCTTATCCAGCCACTCGATCAAGGGATCTGGGCCACTTCGCGGTCCAGATCATGTTTCTTTTCCAGAAGGATGCCCCGCACGAACTGTGATAAACAATCCCAGTTGCCCTCATCCTCCAAGCATGGGCAGCGGAAAAATGTGTGTTCCGCATCGTCGGGAACGCCCGAGCAATAAATAAAGAACTGGCCGCCGTTCCATCCATGGTTGGACGTGCTTGATAAGTCGCGCAGTCCATCGTCCTCGGGTGTCGTGCTCTCAGCTGTGTTGCCACTGCTGGAAGGTTCGGGATCGCTCTGCTGTTCTTGCCGTGTCCTTGCCAATCTCGACTTGTCTCTGATAAATTGCCTTCCTCTCTCCTGCCAAGAGCTTGACAGGGATAACTCCGGCGACCACCAGGACGGCAGGCTCGGACACTGTCCGGTAGGCGGAACACACCCCGAGCGCCGCTCAACGTTGAACCCGGGCGAGTCACAACCTGTACTACTCTTTATCGAGAGCGTCTGCCCACACATCTGCTCCATAAAGAAGCACGAACTGAACCGCGGACATCAACAGACGTCTTCTGCTGGATCGTGGAACCCCGACACTGGCCATCAGCCTACTAAGGTAAGTGACTACCTTAGCGGCCTTGTCCGCCGTACGGAATATCTGATCCCTCCAGCTTAACTTGGTGTCCACCATAATCCCGAAGTACTTAGCAGCATGAATTGATTGGACCACCTCCCTTCCCACTCGGAACAGAATGACGGTGTCTATCCTTTTCTTCGTAAGGATCACAATCTCCGTCTTACGGAGAGCAAGCGAGAGACGTGATCGGACATCCATGTGTTGACCACACGCATGACTCTATTCAACTTTAGTTGGGCCAGCTCAACGTTGCGTGCGACAATGAGAGCTGCGACATCATTGGCGTACCCAACCAAAGAGGTTTCCTCAGGCATCTCCGACCTCAGGAGGCTGTCATAGGCAACATTCCAGAGATCCTGGCCGAGTATTGAATCTTGCGCGGCACCAGAAGTGACTTCCATCGTCCACGTTCCGTCCCTTGTGTCGTAAATAAGGCTTTGAGTGCGGAGATAATCCTCAATGAGTCGCAACAGATATGCAGAAACGCGAAAGGTGTTGCGAAGCGCATCCAACATATCGACCCACCTCGCCGAGTTAAAGGCATTCTTGACATAAGCGTAACAAGAAGCACTACTCAGCGAGAGAAATGGTTGTGGCTCTCGACTCTCTTCACAGCTCTCCATGGACTTCGGTGATAGCGTCAATCGTTGACCGTCCCTTTCTGAAGCCATACTGACGGGGGCATGAGTCCCCGGCAGCTTCCACGGCAGAGGTCAGGCGGGAACGGATCAGCTTCTCGAACAGCTTCCCAGCCGTGTCCAACGTGTAGAAAGGCCTGTGGGACGACGACAGCTCGGGATCACCTTTGCCCTTGCTGATCAGTACAAGTCTTGCGGTTTTCCATAGGGAGCCGGAAACACCCCTTCTACCAAACAGGCGTTGTACATTCTCAACAACAAGTCAGCATTAATTGAAAATACTTTCTTTAAAGCCTCGCTGGGAATCCCGTCCGGGTCAGGAGCCTTGTTGCTCTTTAGGGAGAGAACGGAGGTTTCCATTTCCTCGAATGTGAAGAGTGGAACGTCATCTAACCGTCCGAAGTCATCCGGCGTACATCCTAGGCCTAGCCTACAAATAAATACACACAAAGAATGATTTTAGCTAAGACCTCAAAACAAGCAAGTAGCTTAATAATAATTATGCTTACAATATTAAAGGTAAATAGATTGTAGAGCGAAAAAAAACAATACAATTTAAAATCCATGATTAATTAATCAAAATTAATAAAAATCAAGTAATTTAAGTATTGTAGAATTACGCTTACTTAACACTTAATGCATATTTTGTTACCTGAGACATAGGCTACAATGGCACAGCACATTCTAATTAGTTGTTCAATTTAAATCTTTCTCAAAAATAGATATTAGTTGTATCCCATAAATTAGTTAATCGCATAATTCCGTACGACACCAATTCATTCCACATCAATATGCCTATCTTTTGGTAGACTATAATTTATAACTTCAACAAGTAAACATCAGTGTTGATCTATTTGATTTAACAAACAGGTCTGTCAAAATATCAATTAAATTTTATTTAAAAACGTAACATAACGGCGAGCAAATATAAACAAGAAAAGGTTATGTTATGTTGTTTTCAGCATACTGCGACAACTCAGCTGCGATGGGGGAAAATAAACTGATCACAGCAACTACATTAGTCAAACCATGTAGCCTAAACAACTAAAGTTCTGTCAAAAATTACGGAAAATAAGCTTTTTTAATACTTGAAAATAATTGCTCGATTATAGTTTATTACCTAGTTTAAAATACTTAAAATCTAACCTGAGAATTTCATTGAAATCAAATTAGTAATAAAAAAGCCTTTTGGGGGTCAAAAATTCGCCTAAGAGAAATTTAAAGTCGGTCTAAAAGAATTTTATACTCTATGTTCCATATAGTAAAAAATTCAATTAATAGACAAGCATGTTTCGTTTCCTCCTTTTTTCTCAGCTCGTGTTCATTGTAGGAGAAATCCGCGGATACTATTAGAAAGGTATAGTCCTGTAGATGAGCAGAATCCTATTCTGATTCACATCAGACTACAGGGCAACGCCCCACAGGCTTTTAAAGCTCCAATATTAATCTTATGGAGGAAGGAGAATTGATTGAATAATTTTGTTTGTCATTAGACAACAACTGCTAAAAAAAAAACAGGAAGATCAGATGTTTCAGTTATAAAATGTTTTTAAACTTCTTGGGTCCAGATCAAGTGAAATTTTGGTCGAATTTAGATCAGTAGGCTATCTCTAGTACTTATTTATTTAATACGCCAAGGGATTTTCGTGTAAAGAACTCCTACAATTTTCAACCGATTTTCAAGTTTTTGGTGTCTTTAGATAGGGCTTAAGTCTGTAGTTGTTTCCGGCAAAAATTGATGAAAATCGGATTACAAATAAAGGTGTTATCCACATTGAAATCTAAAAATTTCCATTAAAATAACATTGGAATTGAATAAAGCATTTTAAACATCTGTTAATGTACCGTTGTAAATACGTGAGTTTTTTGTGATTACTGATATTTACAATATTGGATTGGTCGGATGACGTAGATTTATAACTAAATATAACTTTTGAATTGTATAAAAATAAATTGTTCGATTTCGAGCAACAAGTAGACTAGTTTCAGCTAAAATAGTTATGATTGATGGATCAACTGAATTCTTGTTTGTTCAAATTATTTTATTTACCGAATGACCTCCTTACGGTGGTGGGGGTGGCTCGTTCTCGCAGTATGGTGTTAGCGATCTATTTGTTCTAGTTTATATCTATGGTTGGGACTAATCAGAATATTGTAGCTAAAATTTGGTAACCAATGAAACAAGGGTTAATTATGGGTTGTTTACCAAGGAAACGGCTGGAATCTTGGGTAAAATGGCGGAAATCAAAAGGAGGCAACAAATTAAAATACAAATCTAAGATATGATCACATATGTCTTTTTTAGCGAATTTCCCTATAGGAAATACGCTATTACGGTAGTAGCCATGGTAAGACCTAAGCCCGGGACCACTTTACTTTTTCACTTTGAGGTCCTCAGAAGCCAAAAACACCGTTCGTTCATTTTCATATACACATGTGTGTGTGTGTGTGTGTGTGTGTGTGTGTGTGTGTGTGTGTGTGTGTGTGTGTGTGTGTGTGTGTGTGTGTGTGTGTGTGTCCGTGGTACCGATAACTTTTGAAGCGGACCTCCGATTTTGATCTAATTTGGTGTGAAGGTGTAAGACAAGGTTTATTTTTATGAGGTCGCGAACCAGCATTGTCGGGTTATGGGAACGGGGTTTTATGGGGTTTCAAAGGGGTCAAAATTGGGTTTTTGGCATTTTTGGGCCCCAATTTCCAAAATTCATCAATTGTTACTGAAACCATTCAAGAGAGCTTAAAAAAAAAACAAAAAACAATCTAGTATTTTGAATTTTTATCTTAGCGTAAATGGTTACGGAGAAAATCCAAATATGTCTTTTCCATGTTATTCTTATGGGAAATCAATAAAACCCTATATCTTACCTATTTATTGACATAACTTAATCAAATTTGGTATGTGCATTATCTAGATATTGTTTAACTTATACTTGCTTACAAAACCCATATTGCAGCAAACCTACATACTCACCCCCATGGGGTTTATGGGGAAAATAAAAAATTGTCAGAGCTTGATACAATTTTGTGTTTAAATACACCAATTATTGATTAACTTAGATTTTGTAACAATACACCGTGGCAGCAAACCTACATACTCGATCCTATGGTGTTTTTATGGGGAAAGTAAATAATCTGAAATTCTATTGGAAATTCGCTGAGTACGCAGGCCTGCTGCGACGGGGGTATTTATATAAAGTACAGTTTAATCTTGGACTGAAGGGCGAGTGTGATGGATTAAATGAGGTGTAACTTTGTTAGAGATAACAAACAGCAGCGGATTCATTTGTCATGATCATAAACAGAAAAAATAATAAGATCCCAGACTTAATGATTTGAGTTGTGGAATCCTTCGGTAGTGTCTCCTATCAGGTCAATCACCACACAAATTAATATCCTATTTACGCCACTGGATGAGGATGATATTAGTTGGTGTTGGATATTTTACAATATCAGAAGTTCATCATTGTGAAAACCTAGAAATCTTTTGATCCATAATAATTTAATTTGTTCTTCTGATGCCAACTTAAGAATATTTCATTTTTTTATTGCTGATTGTGAATGATGGAGGTCAATTTAGATAGAGGTAATTTAACCTACACTAGTTTTTAGCGATTTTCCCTATAGGGAATACGCTATTACGGTAGTAGCCATGGTAAGAACTAAGCCCGGGACCACTTTACTTTTTGAGGTCCCCAGAAGCCAAAAACACCATTCGTTAATTTTCATATATATATGTGTGTGTGTGTGTGCGTGCGTGCGTGCGTGCGTGCGTGCGTGTGTATTTTATATATATATGTGTCCGTGGTACGGATAACTTTTAAAAGTGGGTTTTCGGCATTGTTTGAGCATAATTTTCAAAATTCAACAATTTTAACTAAAACCATTTAAAAGAGCTTAAAAAACAAACAATTAAGTGTTTTGAATTTTTAACTTGGCTTAACAGGTTACGGAGACAAGCCAAAAATAGGTTGTCCATGTTAATCTTATGGGAAATCAACAAAACCCGGTATCTCTCTTATTTATTGGAATAACTTGATAAAACTTTGTATGTACATTCATTGGTAGGGTTTAACTGATATTTGCTTTCAAAACCCATATGGCGGAAAACCTACGTACTCACCCCTAAGGGGTTTATGAGTAAAATTAAAAGGACACTATAACTTGATAATATTTGGTATGTACATTCACTACGTAGGGTTTAACTGATATTTGCTTACAACACCCATATGGCGGCAAACCTACATACTCACCCTCATGGGGTCTATGGGGAAAATTAAAAAGTGCCGAATATTGATACAGTTTGATATTTACCTTACTATATTACGTTTCCTAACAAAACTGACATTTTCTAACAACATCCCATGGCAGCAAACCTACATACCCATCCCTATGGTGTTTATGGGGAAAATACGATATCTCAAGATCGATTGGAAATTCGCTGAGTACGCAGGTCTGCTACGACGGGGGTATTCATGGTTCGCAAGGATCTGCCTTGCTCACAAACAGGCAATGCGTCTTATATTGGCTATTAAGAACGACCAGCTGATTGAAAGTGCAGCAGTTTTACTATATTGTTATTAAGAACAGCTGACCACCTAGACATCCATCAGCCCACTCTTTTTTCCTTCGGCAAAAAACAATCACTTAAGCCCTTTAAACGAGGAGCTGCGGTGGACCGCTTGTTCTGTTGATCGCTATCGGAAACTGCAGTTTTCATAGGAATGTTACTTAAGTCTCAAATGTGATAAATTGTGCCTTGTAAGTTTGACATGTTTGTGCTCTTGCTTTTCCCGAAATTTCCAAGTGTAAATTTTAACGCGTTTTGAATAGTCTTAGTTTAAATAAGCTTTTAAAACTTACATACCATCGTTGAATAAAAATTATCTAAAACAATATAGAGCTTCATTTTTTTGATACCATAATCCACCTTTCTTTGAAAAATATATGTATATAGTTTTGCCTTCTCTTTAGCTAATCTAATTTCATAGAGTGTTGATGGCTCGCTTACCATATTCTTCAAAGATTTTCATACAAATTATTCTACAAATATTAGTAAACAGTTTGAAAGTTATACAGTACAAATACATTAAAAACAAAATACTACTCCCATGATTATTATGGACACTGAGCCAATAAAACCAAGGCGACAACTGTATTTGAAGGCGCATTGAAGTAATTGAAAACTTTGGAACTTACGTGGAGGAAATGAGATTCCGGCTCTCCTTGGCGAAAGCCCCGCTTTGAGGTGAGAAACACTCAAACACTTTTAACATAAAAGTGCAAACGATGCGCTTTTTGTTGAGTTCTTTGTTTTTAGAGTCATGATTAAATGGAATAAATGTAATTTCAAATATATTTTTAACTTCCAAATGTGTAAGGCAATAAAATTATGTCATTAATAAATCTTTAAATTATTTTGTATATTTGAAGCAATTATTTTGTCATCGCTTAGCACCTGAGCAGTTATCATAAAAAACTGAAGCTATGTTGGAACAAAGTTAGATGTCTATTTCAGATATGAAGAGTTTATATCTCAATAGTCTCATAATCGTCAATGTTTTTGACTATCAGACAAATTAGCTTTAAGTCAATGTACAATATACAATTTCCAATTTTATATACCAAGTGCGAGTTCAAAGGGTTAGGCATATTTAAAGCAAGATGTGAAATATTTCTCCAATTTATTAATTCATGTCAGTGCCTTCAAAAGAGCCAAAACCTTTACATTTCTCACACAAGAGACTTAAAAACTGAAATAGACTACTGCCTTGACAGTCTACAAATTGAAAGAGAACCATCTATATTAAAAAAAAAACTCAAATGAAATCGACGTTAAGAAAATTAGAATATGTCTACGAGGTCAAGAGTATAGAACTTGGTGCTCTCTAAGTCATAAAGGTAAAGGCTCTGAAATCTATGAAGAATGCCCTCCAGCTAATAGATGGGTGAAAAATAAAGGCGATCTGACCTGTGATGAATGGCGTGAAGCCATAAAGATGACGGCAAACGTAGCTCCAGTAAGGACTGTTAAAGGCAGATCCCAGGACGGTAACCACTGTCGGCGCTGCCACAGTGAGTATGAAACTCTTGCCCATGTCCTGGGATCTTGCTCTTATAGCGAAACGCTGATAAACGCCAGACATCACAAGGTCAGATCTATGATTGCCGAATCCCTCCGGAAATTTAAATACCAAGTATATGAAGAAGTGCACGGATTATCCGATGATGGAGGGACACGGCGAATCGACATGATAGACATTAAAGAAGGCTCGCAAAATGGAACAATAGTAGATCCCACCATCCGGTTTGAAATTGGCAAATCCCAATCTAAAGAAATCCAAACTGAAAAAGAAAATATTTATATGCCGACAGCAAATTATTATAAAAAGAAAAATATGGCCTGGAAAAAATTGGAGTGATTGGTTTATTATTTGGTGCTAGAGGAACTATACCTAAATCAGTAGTAAATTTTAACAAACAATTCGGACTGCCTTCAAAATTATTAATCCAAATTTCAACCAGTATTCTTAAAGACTCTATCAAAATATTAAGGCATCATTTATATTCAAACTATTAGTGTAATTTTTTTTTGTTGTTGTGTAATCTTCATTTCGTCCCCACCTTTATTACATCAAAATTTGTGTTAGTATTCTTTCTCTCAGGCAACCCTTATTGAGGGAAGATTGTTATTCATTCTTGAGTAAAGTTATATATATGTTATAAAATTACGCCTTAATTGCTAATTTTGATAATTATACATCAGAGAGGATGATCTAGTACCAACAGGTAACTTCTAACGATGACATCGTTGATATAGCAATCCTTCTCATTAGGTTCCTTACTCGCTTTATAAGACCACACTATCTTAGGTATTAAAAATATATAAAAAAAGCATTAGGCCTAAAATATAATATGTTTCAAATTCTTATGTTTAAGTAAACTTATATCTGTTTAGTTTGATTTTAAATTACCTAGTTGCACAAACCAAATAATAATCAATATCAGAGACAATATTTTAGTTACGTCTTTAAAAGTTGACGTCATTGACACCACCCCCTCGTCATTATGTTTCTATAAGAGGGAGTACGAGCAATATAAAGTTCAAAGTATTTTGGTGATATATTTTTGTCGTGAAATGTGATCTTAAAAGTAAAATAGCGAACAAATGACATATTAAAGTTTTGCTCAAACGTTACAAGATTATACTATGAATAAAGTCTTTAACTGTAAAACATTTTACTAAAATTTAACTTAAATAAGGTAAAGAAGAAAACCTGTGGAGTAGGAAATACCCGTATTGAATTTCATAAATAAATCTGTACTTTGGATGGTTTTATTAAACAGTACCAGGAGGACCGAGCGTTGCTCGGTGAAATATTAGTAAATTTAAATATCAGAATAAACTTTATTGACATTTAATATGCAGTACATAAACAGCTGTTACATTTCTTTTTGAAGTTCTGAATGTACTTCTTGTTTATATGTTGTTAATTCGTTGCCAACATGGCAACCCATAAGCCCAATGTTAAAATTTTGTAATTTTAAACTTTAATTTTTAGCAAAATTAGATTTTCCCTGGGGGCGAGACCCATCTCAATCGTATTTTTAAGGTAAAACTAAGTTTATTCCAAAATTTGAAGGAAATCGTCGGAGCCGTTTTTGAGATAATTGTGCAAGCAAGCAAACAAGCAAACAAGCAAACATTGCTCGTATAAGAGTATAGGATTTATCTGTTAATAATTAGTGTTTGATGAATATGAGTGTATTTTCTGTTATTCTCTCTCAACTTACGTTATTCAAAAGTCTAACGTAAACATCAATAATTTAGAATATGCTTTCATATTTGGCAAGGAAAAATGTTGACTGCATTTGTATAATAGACATACCTGAGAATTGTTTGCCAACAATAAAATAATCAAAATTAAGCGGATCTGGCAGTAAAATAAAAACATATTTTCAAATTATAAATTTAAACAATCGACTGCATTCCTGTTTGAAATTGTATAAATTTAAATGTAAATTAATTAACATTTTGAATTTTTCAATTTTTTATTTATTTTTTAAATTGTAATTACGCTTAGTTATTATTTACAATGTCAAAAACTTTTTATTCCAATTTTTCTAGGCACATTTTGAAAGTACGGAACCGAGTTTTACTATCTATCCTATACTCTTATACGAGCAAAGTTTGCTTGTTTGCTTGCTTGCTTGCTTGCACAATTATCTCAAAAACGGCTCCGACGATTTCCTTCAAATTTTGGAATATGGGGGTTTTGGCCATCAGAAATCGATTGGAGCTGGTCCCATAGCTCGGAAAAATCCGGTTTTCGCGCTAGAGCCCTTCAAAGATCCCATGTTATCCTTATGGAAATTTTTTAACTGAACAAAAATCAGCTGATAACTGTAGATAAAATAAACCAATGTGTTACATCTTTAACCTGTGGTTTTAGGAAAATCATACCAATGTGCAGCAAACCTTCCGCCTGGCGAGTGAGCGGAGCGAACGAGCTTTGTGTGAGAAACGAAAGTAATAATTTTACCGAGCTTAAGCTCGGTCCCCCTGGTACTAATATATTAATACGCAAGCATGTTTCATTTCCTCCTTTTTCCTCAGCTCGTGTACATCGTAGGAGAAATCCGAGCAAAGGTTAGTCATTCCGTTAGAAAGGTATAGTCCTGTAGATGAGCAGAATCACATTCTAATTCACATCGGACTCGAGGGCTACGCCCCACAGGCTTTCAAAGTTCCAATGTTAATCTTATGGAGAAAGGAGAATTGAATGAATCATTAGACAGCTGTTGTAAAAACAACTGCTAGAAAATTAGGAAGAACAGATGTTTTAGTGCAAAAATGTTTTTAAGCTTCTTGGGTCCAGATCAACTGAAATTTTGATCGAATTTCGATCAGGAGGCGATCTCTAGTAATATATGATTATGTTACTTTTATAAAATAATACAGTATAATTATGTACAATAAGTCACTCTAGTAGGTCACGAAATCGAGCTTAAATTTTATCGCGCGATTCCCAAAAACAAATATTTGACTACTTCGATTTTAAAATTGATGTAACTCAAAAAGTATATTTGTACTACATGATTCAAATTTTTACCAAGGCTTAGGGTATTATAAAGTGCATATTTAGGTAAAATTATAAAAAAATTTGTTTTATAGTTTTTTTTTATATCGAATCAAATATTTTAACGAATAATATATTATTTATTTAATCACACAAACACTTTGTTTGTGAAGCTACTCGTTTTAGGGCTTAAGTGATTGTTTTTGCCAAAGGAAATACACCCGTCGCATCAGACCTGCGTACTCAGCGAATTTCCAAAGGATCTTGAGATTTTGTATTTTCCCCATAAACACCATAGGAATGAGTATGTAGGAATGAGTATACAGGGTGGAAAAAAGTCTGGAAACGGTTTAATATCTCTTAAAGTATTTAAGTAATAAAACTAAAACTTTAGAAATTGATTTTGAGTGATAAAGTCTACTTTCTAAAGTACTTTTTGTCCTAAGAACCTCTAAGAGGGGACGGCCCACAAGGAGTCAGAAGAAAATCTTAAATGTAAGCATAGATCAAATGAAAGGTCTCTAAGACTAAAGAAGAGTGCCGCAAACCCGACCTCAAAAGAATGACCGAGTCAAAAATTGCAGGCAATCAAACTTTGTATTTAAACCATATTGATGAAAACAAAAAATGCAATAACTTCCGATCCACTCGACCTTTTGAGGTCGGGTTTGTGGCAAATTGCTTAGGTGAATTACAATGGGATTCTGCTCATCTACAGAACCAAGATTAACCTTCTTGGTGTTACCTTCTTAACGGCATTGGCGTATTTCTCCTACGATGCAGACAGGCTGAGGAAAAAGGAATAAAATAAACACGCTTGCTTATCTTATATAATAAGAGAGTGCATTTAAGGGTCTAGAGGGAAAACTATTAATGGTATCGTGGCGATTTTTGTGTCAGTGGATTTCTAATGGCTCCTAGATGATAGGAAAAATATAGTCTCCCTCATAACTCCGTAAAATGAAAATTAAACCTTATTTAGACCAATCTAAGATGTTATTTGAGCAATTTGTTTACAGCTCCAGGTAACATATCTAGACTAAAATTTAACAAAACTAATGATTTACAATATAGTCGGGAGCAACAGAACAGGCGTGTCAAGGTCAAGTCTTTTAATAAGCCAGCTGATTTTTGCTCATTTAACTACATGTTAATTAGCTTGACCTTCACCCGCCTGTTCTATTGCCCCCGACTATAGTAGTTTTCATCACTAGGGCGGAAAGTGGCTGTTTTCTGTGCGCAAACGCGGTTTACGCGGGAACGCGATTAAAAAACACTTTCCGTCCGTGTGATGAACAACGTTTTTCATCATACTGCAAAAAAAATCAAATGGATAACTCATTTTAAAGTAAATTAACTCAAATTTCACGTTTACGTTCAATTAATAATAATAATAATAATAATATTTATTTGTCTTGACAATATAAATTGCATCGACATTACAAAAATATTCAATAATTCTTATAATAAACTGTGTTTTTAGAATTATAATTTTTCTTATAAAATTCTTCAATTGAGTATATTGGAACTTCAGTTAATAGTAATTTTAATTCTCTCTTGAAGTCTTTATTTTCTAAATTTTTAATATAGTTTGGCAAATGATTGTAAAGTTTTCTTCCATTGTAAACTAAATGTTTTTCAAAAAAAGTTGTCCTGTGAAAACTTGAAGATAATTTGTTTTCTCTTCTTAAATTATAATTCATGAATTTTCTTTGTTCATTTATGTCGAATTTATCCAGGTTATTTTTTACAAAATTTAATGTTTCATATATATATAAAGAATAATATGTCATCAGATCATAATTTTTAAATATCTCTTTGCACGATTCTTTTTTTCTTAATTTAAATATTGTTCTTAATGCTGATTTCTGTAATTTAAATACTTGCTTTGTTCTCGATGAGGCCATACCCCAAATAGGAATGGCATATCTCATATTAGATACAAATAATGAATAATATGCCGTGAAAAGTACTTCTCTATCACAGAATGTTGATAATCTTCTTAAAAGGAAAATAATTTGAGAGAGTTTTTTACACATATTGTCAATATGGATGTTGAAATTCAAATTTTCATCTAGTACAAGTCCCAAAAATTTTGTTGACTTTTCATTTGTTATATTTTGATTTCCAATGATAACATTTAAGTTGAAATCATGTTCTGATTGTTCTCGTATGTAAAATTCCATAAATTTTGTTTTTAAGAGATTTATTTCAAAATAATTGTTTGAGAAACATTGTGCTAAAATATTTGATTCTTGAAAAGCTTGAACTTCTAATTGGTTTCGATTTTGACTTGAGACTAATAATGTTGTGTCATCAGCAAATAAAGTAATTTTGGAAAGATTTTTAGTTGATTCTACGTTTATTACTTGACTTCCATCTTAATTTAAATATTCCTTATAAACAGCTGATATATACGTTGAAGTAAAGAAATGTCATAAACTTGCATTAAAATTGTAGTCTGCAAGTTGTTTTTTGTTTACATTGACCTTATTCGCTTTGAATTAGTATGTTTTTTGCTTAAGAACAAAACAACTTTTGAGGTTAGCGCACGGCAAAAATTAACAGATTTTTTCGGTGCACTTATAAGGCTACAGAAAACGCCAACTTTCTAGACTAAATACTGGCCAGAAAACGGCTGTTCTACGTGCAGTATGATGAAAAATAGTTTTAGTAAACAAGGCAGACAATTCCATCACAATATATATCAGTCTCTTAGTTTGATTAATTTTGGTGTTTTGGTGCTGAACAATAAGTTATGTAATACATTTCTCTTGTTATTTTAAATTAGTAAGTGTTCTGAAATATATAACTATCAGTTTACGTAGCAGTGGTAAATAATAAATACATTATCAAACCAGCTAATATGATTAATCCCTGCACATTTTCAGTGTGTTCATATTTTTATATAAAATCGCGCCTTATTATAATCGGGATAATCGTTTTTCAACATAATGTTTATAAGTAAGATTTTTACCTTTAGTCCAGATAAAGCTTACACACCGTTTAATTTTGATTGTATAATTTAATCAGTCATGTAAATCAAAATAGTCATTTTTACCCAAAATTGGCAAAATTACGCCAAAATTTTTCAAAATACCATAAGATTTGTTGCTAAAATCAATTGCATGGAAACGTTAATTATAAATTTTAATAACAGTTGATAACCAATAACTTTCATCAACTAATTGCCGTGTAATAAAATGTACAAAACTATTCCATAATTTATAAACTTCTAATACAACTTCTGCATCATACTCAAATTTTTATTTTATATATATATTGAAATTAAATGAAATGAAATTCTTTATTTTCCTTAATACAATAATGAGAACATAAGCACATAAGTACATCACGTTTATAAACTACATAGGAAAAACATTTTATACCATCAGTGGATTTTTTTAACTTGCCGTAGTTAGGTAATATTTTTACGGGCATATTTATTTATGTTTTAAACAAGTATCTTACTCGTCACTACTACATAAGAAACAAAATAGTTTTAGTAATAATGTGATTTTTGCCCTAAATGTTTAACAATTCAAAAGAGCGTATATTCGCCTTATCAACTACGGTGGCGAACGTTTCTCTGCTTTTCAACAAGTCACTCCCAGATTGAAAAGTTGGCTTATGCTCCAGTCGTCATAATGGGTTTTCTCAGACTGTGCCGTGGTGAAAAAAAGAAGTATAATAATTACATTATCCGAAACTTTATATTAACCTGCAGCCTTCATGACTAATTTAACTTTTTCTTCTTTTATTTTTTTTATATAATTAGTAAGAACAGTGGTCGAAGCAGTAAACATTAAGTAATAATTTTGTACTATATTACGAAGCAAACACACGCTGAGAATACTGTTTACTAGGGTCAATAATACAACAACGAATACGGAATCAAAAACACTTATGAAACAAAAGATGATACTATGATTTAACTTATTGAAAAATTGTAATTGTGAAGGATCTTTTCCGCATTGATTAATTTTCCAATTGACATTAAAATAATTGTAAAATGGCACAATACAGCGTGTCATAAAAATCTGTAACTGGCTATATATCAACATTTTACACATAAAAATAAAGTATTGGTTTATTAAATTGGCTTCGTTAAACAGCTAACCACCATTGTGTTTGTACACTTAATAATATTTATTTCTGTAACATTAAGTTAGTATTTGTCATTGACCCTTGTAGCGTAAATGTAGTCTATATTTGAAGTAAATTATTTTTCCTGTTTCGCATTTTCAAAATGGTGACCGTTTCAATCTTAAAATGCAAATATCTCTAAGACGGTAAATCTTAACAAATTTTTGTAAGTTACAATAAAGTAGAAAAGTTGAACTATGTAAACAATGATACAGATAATAAAGCTCAAACAATGAATGGCGGAGTGAACGGAACTTGTCTTATGAAAAATACCATTTTCACATTATTATCACCATATTCACAAAATTGCATACTTTGCAATTTTTATAAGATTATAAAATAAGATTTTATAACATTATAAGATAATTTTTTAAAGATTTTTAGATTATACTAAATTAATTTGTTGTTCAATCTTTATGATATCGATAGCATTGTTTTATAATTAAATTTTGGAACTTGTCAAAAAGTATGAAAATTTACAGTTGTAAAATTATTTGCTTTTTAAGATAAAAATATCCGCCATTTTGAAAATTGAAATTAGTAACTAAATATAATTTTTTTTTCTAAATGGACAATTATGTTACAAAGATCCATGCCAAATGTTAACTTAAAATGGAAATACGTTACAGAAAGAATATTCAGTGTAAAACCAAATAGGTGGATATCGCCTTAATAAAGCTGAAATAACTATAGTAGTTTTCATTACCATTACGAGTCTCCAAAGTGACTTATTGCAGGGAGAGATTCGCGAACCGAGCGTGGAAACGGCTATCGAGCCCCGCAATTGCACTTTTGAGACGAGTATTGAACATTATTTTTCATTACGACATCGAAGAACTTGTAAACACAAGAATATTTTTTGTTTATTCAACTTAGTATCAATAAAAAAAACAAACTCATAACGCTGAGTTTCGGCAAGGTGTATAAATAAAAAGAATAGGTGTGTGCATAGTCAGCTGGTGTGACGTAGTTGGGCTCACCGCTAGCGCTCCGAGCGGCCGTAAAACACATTAAACTCATGTTGTTTACTTTTGTGTTTACAAATAAACTTTTGTCAAGTAAATGTTTTGTTTTCTTAACCGCAATACCAAATTATTCCGTGTTTGGTTGCAAAATAAGTCCTGAGACAGTGATACACGGATTAAATCAGTTTTACAGATTTCCTGTCAGAATATTGCCAAAATAGGTCGAAGTTTTCCAACAGAACAAAATAGTTTTATGGGACGTTGGTATAGAAATGGAGGAATGTTTCAACTTCAACGAAAGCCACGGCTCTGTTCATTGAAACAGTAAGAGGGATCGTTGGCGAAGTTCTCAAAAGCATGCTGGAAGCTAGAAAATGCGTTATTGATTAATGCTGTTCCCAAAAGAAGTTTTAAAGACACTTCATGTGCAGAACTCATATAAGAATATGTTATATATGATATGGCTTTTAGTGTAGGATGATAAGCAATTAACGGACAGTTAACCTCGTCTAAAAGGCCTGCACTTTTTATGCAAGTGGACCAACGGCTTATTGATACTTCAGAACCAAGGAGAATAAAGAATTGAATAAAAAAAAATTGAGATGGTGACTGCGGAGTTAGAAAAATCCTCGTAAAACTTGAAAAAATAAGCTTATTACATACTTTTATTTTAGAACATGTTTGAGTGTTTATTTATCAAATTGACCTTAATCATTAAAAGTGTATAGTTGAGTGGGACGTGCTCTAATTATTAAATCTTTTTATTTATCAAATACATGTGTCTTGATTTATCCATAAAACTCTTTAAAAATTTTCGAAGAAACTTCATTTTCCGAGGTTACAAAGGAGGTTTAAAAAATGTATTAACCTCCAATGTCGGTATATTGAAGAGTTAGATATACAATAAAATGCTTACAGTATTTGATTTTGGCAAGTTTTCCCTTGGTATGAATCCATTGCAAAGTAGTCACAGAGAGAACAATCCAAAGCGTAGTGATATTTTGTTTTGAGATAATGATATAAAACATCATTCGTTAAAGTCCGTATATACTTAATAAATAAGTACTCTATTTAATTTTGTCAGCGATGAACCCTGGTGCATATCATAAGGCAAATTTCATTTATTGGTAATGAAGAAACTGACGATTACTAGGCTATACATGCATGGGTCTATTTCAATATGCCCGTTTATAAATATAGCCTACATTATATAGACTATAGAAAAGCCTACAGCTTGAATTCAAAAACAGGTTAAATTAAAAAAGCAAGGTTGAATTCTAAAATCGATAACATTATCATATTTACGTGACATTTACGGGGTTTGAATGAGTTTTTAAAAGGTGATAAGTTTGAGATCGGCATACAACGGCGAGAGGATATGGGTAGGGCCTATGATTAGAGTGCGTATGAGTGATTAAAGAGTCAACTTTGCTTTTTCATAGTAATCATGCTAGATCTTCTGAGTTCTTGTAGGCCGTTTCAAGCATTAGAGTGCACTCTGCAGGGTCTGACCCTGCAGGGTCAGCTCGAAAAAATGACAAAAATAACGTTAAATAAATATAACTAAAGCAACATCGGCTATATATTAGTTTATGTCATAAGTTTCATTCTTGTTACATTTCATGTAGTCAAAAAATTCTACAATTCTACAAATTCTACAAAATTCTACAAAATTCTACAAATTCTACAATCGTGCTAAATAATTTGTTAAACCAATATTTGAGGATACATACTTAATTCAAATTAAATTATCCTACTAGCTAATTTGGGTCATTTGTGAAAAACATAAAATTTAAATTGCATAGATTGACTAAAATAGTTTATATATACAGTAATATATTTATTAAATAATTCAAGAGTTAACAAATCAAGAAAATAGTTAGGGCCTACTGAATGTATGTTCCAAGTACGTGCATAGTTCATTCTGCGTAACTGTATATCGTAAGCACAAAAATAATTTGTACATCATATGATAGTACAACATGAAAATAAAATTAGGCAAACGATTAATACGTTGGCTTGCCGCTCGCGGCGCTAGCGGTGAGCCCAACTACGTCACACCAGCTGGCTATGCACACACCTCTTCTTTTTATTTATACACCTTGGAGTTTCGGTGCTTATTTCGAGATACACCTGCACGGAAACTCAGCGTTATGCAACAGCTGATCGGTCTGCACCGCAAAATAACTTAACGGTTACTTTCCGTGCGCCATCTATGCACAGAAAGTAAACATTATGTAATTTTGCCGTGCAGTAGCGGGTAATTACTTAGCTCATTTTACGTTTAGAAAGTGTACTTTCGTGTGTGGAGTAATGAAAAATATTTACTGATCGTTCTCGATTTACTTTTACGTGTAGAATGCGGACTCGCCTACGGCTCGATGGGGGCTTCGCCCCCATGCCCCCTTAGGGGTTGCCCCTGAGAAGTTAAAGCCCAAACTAGAGTTGTCGTTTAGTCATAGTCGTTGACGTAATAATTTGAATGCCAGAGCTCAAAGTTCACGATTTCATAACACCTTAGTGTTAATTTGGGGGGATACATAGAACTAATCCCCTGAGTAGTTATAGCCCAAATTAGAGTTGTCGTTTAGTCATAGATATATCTAATGACGTTATAATTTGAATGCCAGAGCTCAAAGTTCAAGATTTCATAACACCTTAGTGTTAATCTGGGGGGATACATAGTACTAATAAGAAAATATCCTTGGAGATTGAAAGTAAAAAAAACAATAATAAAAAATTAGTCGGCCAAAGTTTGAATTAATAAAAAGTCAAGTTTGAAATAGTTTAGTTCCACATAAGATCTGGACAGCCAAGACAGTAACAAAACCATCTAATTCTCTAAATTCACAATCTATAGTAAAAAAGCTTTAATAATCTCCTATTACAGTAGTAGGTTTTAATACCCCTCCTTAGTAAATAGTCTAAAAAATTGAGCTGTGAAATAAATATTATTTATGTAAATATTCTAGTTGTTATGCTTGATGGAGGGTCCAACCCAATAATTGGTTGCCGCAATTCCGTAAATTACTGTCAAAACCTCATACAATGAACAGGCTAGTTGAGGGCTCAACTCCAACGACAGTAACAGAAGCCGCCAATACACACTACTCACAATAAATAATACAGTAATAAGCTTTTAAATTTGCCCACGGCTCATGGTTTAATCCCACTCCCTAGCTTCCCTTAATCGCTAAAAAATATAATGGAGTTGTGAAATATTAATGAACTATGTAAATAGTCATGCTCAAAAGTTGTTGTGTAAAAATTTGGAGATACGATTATGATTGCACATGATTGAGGTAATAGCTGTATTCTGAAAAGATAAAAGTGGAATAAAATTATAAGTTTATATGGAGGATCGTTGTATGTAATAGAAGAAAAAAGGGACAAAATAAAGATATTTGAAATTTAAAAAAATGGTATAGGCTAAGATGCTTCAGTTCCGCCACGGAGTGGCCAAGAAACGCAGGAATCATATATGTACCATATAGAGAAACGATAACAATTTTATCATTCAAAATCAGCAATTATTAATTTAACAATTTTAAATGTTTTATATATATTAGTTCAGAAAATTAATAAATATAGAGCCCTAGTAGTATGTAATAGAGCACAGGGCATTAGGTACAATAATCATGAAGTCTTAAAGTTTTTATATAGTCTTAAAATGAAGAAAGTTGCAACTTAAGAACCATAAAATCGAGTCAGTTACACATGGGGCTGTATATATTATAGATATGTAATGTACAGCAATATCTCACCTAAAATAATCAAAACCTTCAATGGGAATTTTAAATATAAGTAATTGTAGGGATAGAATGGAGTTGTGAAATAATAATGGACTATGTAAATATTCTAGATATCATGCTTAAAAATTGATATGTGTTAAAATTTTGGCCACGTGATGTAAGTAGTTGGTGTATTCAAAATGAATAAAATTGGAATAAAATTATAAGTTTTAATTGAGGTACGCTGTATATAATGAAAGACAAAAAATACTTAAGAAAGATATTAGAAAATTTAAAAATCCACCGATGAGTAGCAGGTGAGGCCCACCGAAGAACTGCCCGCTAAGACAGTAAGAAAACCGGTTAATACGAAAATCGCCTGTAGCTCGTTTTTTAAAACCACATCCTAGTTCTCCTTAGTTCGTAAAAAAATTGAGAATTGTGAAATCATAATCGATTATGGAAATATCCTAGATATTATGGTATATGGAGGCTCCACCCCCTTTCCCAGAAATTAGTTGCCCCTATTCTTTAATTTCCGTAAAAATCTCAAGCACTGAACATGGTAGTTGAGGCCTCCACCCCATAACCCTCGTTGTATTCGCCGAATGAGTTTGTAGTTTACCAAGTCTCCAACAATTAAAATCTTGTCCAACAACAATTAAATCCATAATATTTTAAGTTAAACTTGTTTATTTTGTTTGATGCTCTAACTGTACTGATTAGGTTATGAGTGTGGGTGTATGTGTAGTTACTACGCAGCTACTATACCTGAGTACTAGTATAGATTTTAAGTTTTAACTGTTAATTTTGTTTGATACTCTAACTGTACTGATTAGGGTTATGAGTGTGGGTTTATGTGTAGTTTCTATGTACCTACTATACCTGAGTACTAGTACAGATTTTAAGTTAAACTTGTTAATTTTGTTTTATACTCTAACTGTACTGATTAGGTTATGAGTGTGGGTGTATGTGTAGTTTCTACGTACCTACTATACCTGAGTACTAGAATAGATTTTAAAAGAAACTATACTGTAGTAAACTAGTCGTCAGGGGATGTGACGCCATGCCTTGCCTCACCCTCCTAGCGCAAAAAGTATGAAAAAAATATCTGGATAAAATGGATGAAAATGTAGGATGGCTAAGCTAAATAAACCATTTTGCATAAACTAATTATTATATAAACTATTATTTAAATGAAAAATAAATACCGTCAGAAAAAAATAGGACAACATGAACAAACTGTTATGAACCCGCTACAGGCTAATCACAAAAATACTATTCGATGCAAAATAAAAATGTATGTTATAATTTAAGAATAATTATTATAAATACTACTCATAAATCCTGTTGGAGTTACAGGGATAAGTCAAACATTAGTTAAAAATTACAAATTTACCCCGATTAGTTGGAAACCAAAGTTTTAGGTCAGTAAGTAACAAACAATGTAAAAAATCGCTAAGTAACAACAAACAATTCAAAACAATCAGTTACCTAACAATTAATTGTAAAACAACAGTATGGCCTAACAGGTAGAATAAAAGGCACTCATAACACTTTTTTTTTTTTTTTTTTGGTATGTACTTCCCCACTCACTCATCGGGGTATCAGAAATTCATCAAATGTCGGTAAAGTAGATTTAGTTCTCGCTTTGGAATTACTTTGTAGTAAGTGATATATGGGTGATATAACTAAACTTCGCTTAATCTACTTTACCGACATTTGATGAATTTCTGATACCCCGATGAGTCAGTTACACATGCGGGAGTATATAATTTAGACTCGCCTGCGGCTCGATGGGGGCTCCGCCCCCATGCCCCCCTTAGTGGTTGTCGAATTTCGTAAATTACTAAAAAGTCGAGATAATTTAGACTCGCCTGCGGCTCGATGGGGGCTCCGCCCCCATGCCCCCCTTAGTGGTTGTCGAATTTCGTAAATTACTAAAAAGTCGAGTTGAAGCAGGTTAGTTCCACCAAAAAACTAGTCCACCAAGAAAGCCGGCTAGTAAGCACTACATATTATCAACAATAATAAATACCCCCCCCCCGTCGCAGCAGACCTGCTTACTCAGCAAATTTCCAAAGGAATTTAAGATTTCGTATTTTCCCCATAGTTACCATAGCAATTTAAAACTAAACTAAATAGTGTATGTTTAGCCTTAACTAAATAGTGTATGTTGGTTTATTGCCATGGAATGTTGTTAAAAAATGTTTGTTGTCAGGTAGAGTGATGGTTGAGTAAGGTATAAATCTAATTGTATCAATATTAGGCACTTTTTAATATTCCCAATAAACCCCATGGGGGTGAGTATGTAGGTTTGCCGCCACATGGGTGTTCTAATCAAATATCAGTTAAACCCTACCTAGTGAATGTACATACTAAATGTTACTAAGTTATGTCGATAAATATGCGAGACACAGGATTTTATTGATTTCCCATAAGATTAACATCAGAAACCTGTATTTAGCTTTTCTGCGGAATCTGTTAAGCTAAGTTCAAGGTACTAAATTGTTTGTTTTTTAAGCTCTTTTAAATGGTTTCAATTAAAATTCTTGAACTTACAAAATTGAGGTTCAAAAATGCCAACAACCCATTTTTTACTCCTTTAAAACCCCATAAAACTCCGTTCCCATAACCCGACAATGCTGGTTCACGGACTCATGAAAATAGACCTGGTCTTACACCTTCATACCAAATTTCATCAAAATCGGACGTCCCTTTCAAAAGTTATCAGTACTACGGACATACACATATATGAAAATTAACGAATTGTTTTTTTTCTTCTTCTTCTGGGGACCTCAAAATGAAAAAGTGGTCCTGGGCTTAGGTCTCACCATGGCTACTACCGTAATAGCGTATTCTCTATAGGGAAATTCGCTAAAAGCTTTGAAAATCGCCAATAGCTAGTTTTTAGAACTACTCCCTCGTTCCTCTTAATTCGTAAAATTGAGAGAGTTGTAAAATCATAATCAACCACACAAATATTCTAGGTATTATGCTGGATGGAGGCTCCACCCCCTTGCCCCATAATTAGTTGCCCCTATTCATAAATTGCTGTAAAAATCGCAAGCACTGAACAGGCTATTGAGGCCTTCGCTTCCATACCCCCTTGTTGTGTTCACCGTATTAGTTTGTAGTTTACCAAGTCTCAAACGTTTAAGATTTCCCCATAATATTTTAAATTGAAATTATTATGGATTTAAAAAGCAACTATACTGTAGTAAACGAATCGTCGGGGAATTTGAAGCAATGCCTTGCCTCACCCTCCTAGCACAAAAAGTATGAAATAAACTTGATAAAATATATGACAATGTAGAATGAATAACCTAAATAAAATATTTCAAAAGATCAATGAGGAAATAAATAATTTTACTGAAACAAAAACAGGTAAACATGCACAAACGGTTTGGTACCCGCCAAAGACCCCTATTATTCACACACATAAATATTCGTTAGGAAATAAAAATGGACGTTATGAAATAATAATTTATTATATAGTTATTCTAGTCACTTCCCTTAAATTCCGTTGAAGTTTCAGGGGTATTTTACAAGTTCAGTCAATGCAAAATTCGTACCTCAAATGCAATATAACTGTAGTTGGCTCTACTAACAAGTTATATGAAATTCAGTGCTAATAAAAGTTGCAAATCTGTCTTAAAACAACGATTTGAGATACGATAAAAAGTGAAAGGTCTAAAAGTTAGTTTTATGTCACTAATTCACAATCAATCTATACTTTAACAGTATATGTAATGTAACAGAGAAATCTGTTCATTTTCAACAGATAAGAGAGAAACACATAAATTTAGCTGGCATTAATTATAATTTTATTAAGTTCAATTTTTCCGAGTGGTTATCTTTTAAATATAGTGAATTCCCTTCAATATCACTGTCAAGCTAAATAAATACAAAAATTCAAAATTCGTACCTCAAATACAATATAACTGTAGTTGGCTCTACTAACAAGTTCTATGAAATTCAATGCTAATAAAAGTTTCAAATCTGTCTTAAAACAACGATTTGAGATACGATAAAAAGTGAAAGGTCTAAAAGTTAGTTTTATGTCACTAATTCACAAACAATCTATACTTTAACAGTATATGTAATGTAACAGAGAAATCCGTTCATATTCAACAGATAAGAGAGAAACAGATAAATTTAGCTGGCATTAATTATGATTTTATTAAGTTCAATTTTTCCGAGTGGTTAACTTTTAAATATAGTGAATTCCTTCAATATCACTGTCAAGCTAAATAAATACAAAAATTCAAGCTTATGGGGAAGCAAGATGCAAAATCAGCTACATATTAAAATCAGCTAAAGTTAATGGAATGTTTTGCAGTAGATCTATAAAAACAATAAAAAACCTTTATATCAGGAAAAAGTTCCCTACTTCAAGCTCTGTTCAAAGTTTTAAGAGTGTTAAACTGCTAAATATAGTGGATTTTGTGTTAGTTAATACTAAACTTCAAGATCTCAATACAATATTACTGTAGTTACTGACTAAAGTATGGCAAATATTAACTAAACATAGCCAATTTACCTCAAATAGTCGGAAACCAAAGTTTTTGGTAAGTTAGGAACAAACAATGTAAAACATCACTAAGTAACAAGCAATGTAAAACAATCAGTTGCCTAACAATCAATTTTGAAACAATCAGTTCCGCCTAACAGGTAAAATAAAAAGACATAATATTGGCAATCATCACAGTTATTGTTTATGTTTGATACTTTTATTGGTATCGGTGCTGTCCAAGATATGTGCGTACACAATTTTAAGGATCTAAAAAGTATTACTGTACTTATGAAAAAATTACGTCTATATACATGTGGTAAACCCCTTACATAAATAAATAAGTAAACTTCAAAAACACACTGGAGGGTTAAGGATCAACAAAACGTTAAATTAAACACACAGTATTAACTGGAATTAATTATGAATTACTACTTCAAGCTCTGTTTATCGGCTTAGGTATATTAGAAACAAAGTTGTAGTAAAATGAAATATGTTCGCTAAGATATTTTATGGGTGCAACCGTTTTTCTTGCTAGGGCAGAAAAACTAAATTAATTTCACATTTCTTGTAGAACTACATGGTCGCTACATCTAAAATTAAGAAAACCCAACTGTAAACAATGACTTGTCAAATGAGATGCAGCAATATGTTGACATATTAGTTTTCAATGTTACCTAAATTGGGTACTATAACGTTATTCCATTGATTTGCCTTGAAAAAACTGGGCAAGACACGATGAAAATCTCAATTATATATGTATATAAAATTGATTTCATATTGGACTGGGCCCTTAAATTTGTTCAATAATATAAGTACGAGAACTAAACCTGTTAAGTGATCTACATTACCACGGATGTACTACATTACACTTGATCTGCTTTACCGACACTACGAATTTCTGATACCCCAATGAGTTACACATGCGGGAGTATATAATTTAGACATGCATAGCCAGTCACGAAATTTTTTGATACAAATAACTCTATTAATCGTTTATATACATGATATGACCTTTACGTTTCTTTCCTCTTTTTGTAAATTTCTTTTTAGGTTTGGTATAAATATTCATCACCAAAGGGGATTTTCTAGCACCTTTAAAAACAATGTCTATTTATAATACAAAAATATCAAATAATACGCCATTCTGGATTAAAGTATTTGAATAATTAATGTTTTACATTTCTTACTGAAGTTTAAAATGAAAGCAACTCCAAACTAAACCGGGAGGAATATGGGGTGTTAGACAATATTACATCAGTAGCATCACATCAGGTATCGCATCACATCATACCCCATCTCTTGGGATCGGATCGCATCACATTGGAGCAATAAGAGGGTGGCCTAAGGGGTTTCCATTCCGTTCCATGAAAATATATAGGGTGTTCGGAAAAAACGTTTCAGGAATTCAGGAGGTTATTGCCCACATAAAAATAAGCAAAAAAATTCCTATAAACATATGTCCTAAAATGCGTTGTTAACCCGCTAGCCGCCATTTTGTTTTTTACACTAAATAATTTTTATTTCCGTAATGGATCATTGTATCAAGTTAATATTTGGCATGAACCTTTGTCATAGCAATACCCATTTTCAAGAAAAAAGTTATTTTTTTCCAATGTGTATTTTCAAAATGGCGGCCATTTTAAAATTTTAAACTAAAATATCTCAAAATCGGTAAATTTTATAAAAATTTTACTAGATACAAAAAAGTTGACAAATTGAATTATCTAACCAATGATACCAAGTTTGTAAGGATCTCACTACAAATAACAGAGTTATTAAGATTTTTCAATTAAAATTACCTTAATTTGCATTAATTACAATGCAAAATCAATGTTTTTATGCATAAAAATCTCAATAACTCCGTTATTTGTTGTCAGATCCTTCTAAACTTGGTACCAATGGTTAGATAATTAAATTTGTCAACTTTTTTGTGTCTAGTAAAATTGTTATAAAATTTACCGGTTTTGAGATATTTTAGTTTAAAATTTTAAAATGGCCGCCATTTTGAAAATACAAATTGGAAAAAAATAACTTTTTCTTGAAAATGGGTATTGCTATGATGAAGGTTTATGCCAAATATTAACTTAATACAATGATCCATTACGGAAATAAAAATTATTTAGTGTAAAAAACAAAATGGCGGCTAGTGGGTTAACGAAGCATTTTAGGACATATGTTTATAGGAATTTTTTTGCTTATTTTGATGTGGGCAATAACCTCCTGAATTCCTGAAACGTTTTTTCCGAACACCCTGTATATTTATATTTTTCTGATAGCAAATTGAATATTGTTTCTTTTCTTATAGCATTCTTATTTAACAAAAGGCTTTTTATTAATTAAAATATAATATTTAACATTCTAAATTGTATTTTGCTGTACAGTGTAAGTAGAAATTATTATAACAGTTTATTTTCATCTCCATTGGTTTTTTATTTTTGTTTAGACTATTTAATTAAAAAATTGTTTGCAATAAATTAGCACAGTTTTAAAATCTTGTTACTGTAATGTATTAACTTTGGAAGTATAATGTTTACCATAATTCATATTTCATATGTTGGTAGTACCAAAAATCAGGCCATGTTTACCGACCTTAGATCATACGATATTAAAATAAACGAATATTTTTGTAGGAGCAAATTACCAAAAATCTCCTCATACAAACCATCGAGTCAGTCCAGCTCCAGAGTCCTTTCCGTAAACCCAACATCCGCGGTCATGCGGTTGGTGTTTTACTAACAAAAGTAGTTTTTATTTTGTTCCCAGTTCCCAGTAAAGTATACACGTAATCAACTCGGACATAATAGTTACCAACTAACGGCCTTTTACTTTTAAAAACGAACAAAAAATAGAACGGTATAACTTGTAAAATAGTTTAAAAAAATCTAAATGTAACACCATGTATTGATCAGTATTAAAACATACAGTGAATACAAATTTATCTACGGAGCATTAGATTATGAAACCCTTGTGGAAATTGTGAACGAATATCAAAAGTTTAATTTAACTTATAAACTTATATTAAATTAACCTTTTCTTCGACTTCGATAGCGTCACAGTTGTTTCATAGTTAAAAAAGTATGACTAAGAGAGAGAGAGAGAGAGAGAGAGAGAGAGAGAGAGAGAGAGAGAGAGAGAGAGAGAGAATTATCTTTATTAACAATCTTCAAGATTGTAATAGAATACATTTTTACATTAACTTGGAATCCATTAAAAGTTTCTCCACTCCAAGAACTCTTTTATGGTATAAAATGGTCGACATACAAGCCATTTCTGGAGATTTTCCTTAAGGATGGTGGGGCAGGTGCTTTTAATCTCGTCTGGTATTGTATTAAAAAACTTGGCACCAATGTACGAAGGTTTACTTTCATACCTTTTTGTGTGGTGTGCCTGTAAATTAAAGTCTTGTGCATTTCTTGTATTGTGTTTGTGGATGTCTTTGTTGCGAGGGAGTATCTGTTTTGCACAGGCATAAGTTATGACCTCCAGTAAATAAATATTTATAACTGTTAATATTGCAAAGTTTTTGAATGATTCTCTACAACTCGACCTCTTGTCCAAATCACACAATATTCTAATAGCTTATTTTGCAAGACCAGGACACGATTTAAATTATGATCAGAGGTACAACCCCACAATAAAATCCCATATCTAATATGACCTTCAAAGAGTGATTGATATGTAGTTTTAACAGCATCAAATGTACTGATTGCTTTTACTCGTCTGAGTGCAAATATGGCACTACTTAGTTTCCTACAAAGATTGTCCACATGTTGAGTCCATGTTAAATCTTCGTCAATTATGATTCCTAGGTGTTTAGTGAAATCTATTTTTTGTATGTTTGGCATTCCTAGAAACTCTTCCTTCTTGGCACCTAGTACTGTTTGTGACGTTTTTGATTCATTAAATATAAGGCCATTCTTATTGCAGTAATCCACAGCCAGGTTGAGGGCAATATATGACCTTATCTCTAATTCTTCCACTGTTTTGCTAGATGATATTAATACCGTGTCATCAGCATACATTATTGTGTTACTGTATTCCTCCGTACTTTGAGGTAGATCATAAGTGAAGAGAATAAAGAGAATTGGTCCTAGTACTGACCCCTGTGGTACACCTCTATTGACTGGAAGCATGGATGATCTTGAAGAAATGATCTTACCGTTTATGTTTTGTTTTATTTCAACTAATTGTTGACGGTCTTTTATGTAGCTATTGAACCATTTCCATGCAGTTCCTTTAAATCCAAGGGTCTTGAGTTTTACCAGAATTAAGTCATGACTGAGGCAGTCAAAAGCCTTACTTAGGTCTAGAAAAATACCCGATACACTCTCTCCTTCTTCAAGACGATCTATGACATCTTCTATCATGTCAACTAAAGCTGTTAAGGTAGATTTGTTCCTTAGAAAGCCATGTTGTTTTTCTAAGCCCAAGTCATTTATCAGAAGATGTTCCATTATTCTATTGAGAACAATCTTCTCCATCAACTTTGAGAAGCTGGACACCAATGAAATGGGTCTGTAATTACTTATTTCAGCACTATTCCCTTTTTTGTAGACGGATATGACTTTTGAAATTTTCATCTTACTTGGATAGACTCCTTGGCTAAGACTGAGGTTGATTACGTGAAGTAAAGGATTTAGTAATTCTTTTTGACAGTATTTTACCATTTTTGAAGAAAATTCATCCATTCCAGAAGAATTTTTAGTTTTCATCGAACTTATGATCCTAAGTAATTCTTTGTCTGAGGTCAGTGACAGTTCTGTTGTTGGAAAGGATATGTCAAGTTTTCCCACTTGGGAAGATTGGATTAATTGTGAATTTCCTAGTTTGATTCCTTTTATGGTTTCTTCAGCTATTGTTGTAAAATATTCATTAAACGTGTTAGCGAGTTTTTCTGGCTCTTCAATATCGTCATCGTCTACTGTCAGTTTATGAATATAAGAGGTGCAATCTTGTTTGTTACGCCTTTCACTATTAATTATGTTCCAAATCGCTTTGCATTTGTCATTAGAATTAGCGATATATCCTGCATTCGCTTCACGTCTTAAAGATCTAAGTTTGAGGTCATATGACTTAAACTGATTGGCAATTATTTTATCTTCGTCCTTTCCACTTCTCTTGAACATGTCTTGTGCTCTAAGGAATTTATCCTTCAAACAAGCAGCTTCAGAGTCATAAATATGTTTCAACGGGTTATATAATTTTCTTCTAGACTTCTTTAGTGGACATGTCAAGTCAAGAGCACTTGTAACGATCAGTAAGAAATTATTATAGGCCTCTACCACGTTTTTGCATTTGTAAACTTCCTCCCATGATTCACAAGAAAGATTTAACCTAAGGCTTTCTAAACCTGCAGTGTTGATGTGTCGACATGTAGTTAAACTGTTCATTCTCATTGTAACTTCCAAGTTTAACTCGCACATTTGACCCGTGTGGTCTGAAATCCCAGTATGTATAACATTAACTCCAAAATGATTTTTGTAATCAGCAGTTATGCACACGATGTCTGTTGAAGAATGAGAATCTTTTGTTATTCTGGTTGGTGGTAAATCTATATATATATAATTCTGTAAGCGATATTTCTTGAGCGAAATTGTGAGCGTTATACAGATCGCAGAAAGATGGGAGGGGTCTCAAATTAAAGGTCTCGGTCCCATGCACGAGGGAAAACTATCGGCGTGTCCATAATGTTAACAGGAAATGAGAAATCACGTAAACGTCCTCCATAAGAATAGCATGGGGATTTAAAAAACGTCTGCTTTGTATACGTTAAAACACGTGTTATGGTTTAATTTCAAAATGAGACACAGATGATAACATTGAGTGAAGATAACATAATAATTCACACCAAGAGAAGCAATCTATATAATAATTCTGTAAGCAAAATTTCTTGGGCAAAATTGTGAGCGTTTTACAAATCACAGGAAGATGGTAGAGGAGTCTCAAATTTAAGGTTTCGGTCCCATAAAGCGTATCCATAAAGTTACAAGGAAATGAGAAATATAGTGAAACGTCCTCCATAAGAATAGCATAGAGATTCGAAAAAAGTGTGCTTTTGTGTACATTAAAACATATTTTACGGTTTGATTTTAAAACGAGAGACCAGTGATGATAGTATTGAGTAAAGAATTTTTAATAACCAAATGACAAAAATATACCTAGAGTGGTAATACTATAGTAAGACGTTTTGTGGTTTTGAGCAACTTTGAGCGACTAAAAATTCTACTCGGGGCATTACCAATCTTACAAATTATTACAAATTGACAGCTGATTTTTATTGTTGTTATAATAATTTTAATTGTAAAAAAACTGAATGTGTATGCAAATTATAAAATACATTGTGATCGTAATAGTTACGCAATGGGTGAGGAATTGTGGTTTGAGAAACGCCTAATTAATTAGTCTACATTAAAACATGTTTTGGTTTTATTTTAAGACGAAAAGTGTCAAATGATCATGCTGAGTGACGATGATACATTAACTGAAACTTTAATTGTATCATTCAACGAAGTGTTGGTTTTCCGTTAGCTGAATTTTCCCAGAAATATTTTGGTAATTTTCATAGATTGCAGAGTTATAGAAGAGACGTTTGTCCTGCATACTATGGGGAAATGTAGCAGGTCAAAAACATTACCGGTACAACAAAATGAGAAAATTATAAGAAGGTCTATTTTCTGAAATATTCTCCTTTAGAAATTCTCCATGTATAGTGATTTAAAAAAAAGTCTACTTTATCTACACAAAGTCAAGATTTTTTATAAGGAGGGACGAATATTGACAGTAAGTGAAGATGATCTATTTTGAGGCGCTGTGTTTATATTTAGTGACTAAAAATAATAAAAAAAATCTGACAGGTGCTAAGAAAATCCATTAAATTGTAGGATAAAAAAGACAATGAAAGTTGTATGATACAAAGTATTGAAAGTTTATTTACCAATCTGACCAAGTGCTTTTTCAATCCCTGCCAAGAAGATTGTTTTCCTTATTGCGTTCTTAAATGGGTACTGAACATCAGTCATGTTTTTGACTCATTGCCGCTTTTCTACGTTATATTAAAATGCCGTCATAGCTCAATGGAATTATGACTTCTTTTAAAATTTATTTTTCATAGATCGATATAAGTTTAACAACAGACAAAATGAAGGTTTTACAAACGGGTGGCCTAATAGTACAGGATTTTAAAGGGAGCTTTGGGGGCGAATGGTCTGTTTAAACGGATTGTTAAATACTATTTAAATTAAAAATTTCTAGAAACTTTCGTAGTGAAGAACTGGTAATCCGCTATGGTTCATGCCATTTTAATTTTATGATTAGGGGCTTTTGCCCCTTTGAGCCACTAGTTTAATCTAACGATGTTAAAAGTAGATAGAAGTTCATTTAGCAGTGACTCTTCAACAGATGGTTTGAGTGAATTCACGTTAAAATCTCCCATGATTACGATGATGACGTTCTGAGACATCCACTCCTCTAAAATTGATGAAAGGGTTTTTAAAGCAAGAAGGAAAGATTCTTTTATGTTTCTTAGGGGGACGGTAAACACCCAAGATATTAACATTTTTCTTTTTATTGAGTTTTACAGAGATACCCGAAAATTCAAAAACCATGGGGATGCTTAAGTGATCTATCTGTAAAGATTTGATCTCATTCTCAATAGTTTGGTTTTTATATATTGCTACCCCACCTTTTATAACATCTTGTCTGCAAAATGCTGATACTAAGGAGTAATGTGCCAGTCTTGTGTTTGAAAGTTTTTCTTCATTTTGCCCATGTTCCGAAACGATAATTATGTCTGGTCTATTTGTATGCAAGAGATGATTCATTCTGTCTATCTTATTACTAATCCTATCAGTATTTTGATGGAAAATAGTTAATTTCTTTGAGTTTTTCTGTTGGAGTTTACAAATATTTTTCCTATTAGGCTTGTTTCTTTCCATCTGGTCTTTTTCTTGTGGGTTTCTTCTAAAAAATGCTGATTACTTTTGGTTTTATTATGTAAGTTATCGCTTTCAAGTGCGTTAATTCTGTCCTCTAGCTTATTGTGGTTTATTATTAGGGCTCTTATGCTTTGAAGTATGTCTACCTGGTGTTCAATTTGATTTAAACTTTTTAAATTCTTGTTAGTGAATTTATCTGATAATTCATATTTAGGGGTTTCATTTGATTTCCTTAATTTATGTGACTCATTCGATAATGTCATTATTTCTGGTTTTTTATTCGAAATTATTTGTGGTTGTTTTAAGGGAGAATGATCATTAGTAGATATAAAGCTTTTGGAATTATTACTAAAAATGTCTTCTTTGAGGTAATTTAATATAATTCTTGCAATGTATATCTTACCACATTTGTTTAAATGAAAGCCGTGTCTAGTGAAGTGGTGCCTTTTTAATCTCTTAAGGTCTATTATAATAGATGAATTATGTCTTGATGCAGCTTCTTTTATATATTCATTCGCCTCGTCCACTTTTAGGTTTAAAAAATGCCATTTAGGTAGATCATATCTGTATGGTATGGTCACTACAAAATTAAGATTGTCTTTATTATGCTTCAGAAAGTTATTCATTGCATGAAATACAGGTCCAATATTATTTGTTGCAGCATTATTTGTTCCAGCAAATATGATATTGCACAATGTGCTGTCTGGACTTTGAGGTTTTGCATTATAAAAAATGTCATCTATTAATGCACCAGGTTTACAAATTGGGGATATTTTTAAAATTAGATATAAATTCAAAAGTATTTCTGAAAGGTATTTTTCCATACTATCTGAGTATATGTAAATAGTCTTCAAACTATGTGAGTTCGATCTTTTATTCAGATCAATATTTATTTCTTCGTTTTCTAAACCTCTGATGGTATTAGTTAAAGTAAATCGTTCTTGATTTAGGTCTATTGGTGTTTTAATATGAGAGTCATTCTTTTTTTATACAAATTTACTGTCCAGTTTGTCAACATCAGTTGTTATTTCTTCCCTTTCTTTTAACTGGTCTTCTATCTCACTTATTAGGAGCTCTTTCTCGGAGTTGTACCGGTAAGTGTAATTAATCATTTTGTTAAACTCAATTAACATTTCTATCACTGTATTCGATGTTATTATATCAGCGTTGAGGATTAAATATGCTATTTGTGATCTTTTTGTTAGAACATTATGTTCATTTATTTTAATATCCTTGAATGTATCAAAGGTTAAAGTATTAGTCTGAACATCTAAAGTATGAATCAAAACAGCCTCAACCATTATTATTAAATAAATTCCACAGTCAACAGAGTTATTTTGTTGAGGAGTGATACATTCTTTAATAGATACGTTTTCACTGTTCTTATTTAAGTATCTAGATAGTTGGATTGCTGATCTTTTAGCATGAGTATCATTTAACCCCCTTATTGAGTCATAGTGATAAAATAAATTACAAGCTGTGTATCATAAATAAGTAGGCTCCAATGTGATCCTCCGCCTTGTAATGAGTTGCAGTTATTAACTGGAATGATGATTAAGTTGCAATTTGACAGATCGTAATGATCCAGGAAAGTTTTACAGTCAATATTCATTTTCATAGTTTGACTAAATGCTGGGCTCACTAAACATACATTACTGAGCTGCAAAGACAGGCTATTAGTAAGCACATCAAAATATCTCCATATATCATTATCCTCTAACCAATATGGTCCCATGAAGTTGACACACATCATCAGATTTATAGTATTTGTATTGGGTAAACAAATTTCATTTTTCATGTTTTTGCCTGTATTTTGTTTACTAATATTTGCTATTTTGCCTTCTTCTAGAGTAGAATTGTTACATACTTTGCTGGTAGTTTGTAAAGAAGCTATGTCTTTGTGAGAAGCTTTAATATGTGAGTTAAGCCTTCGAAAACTTTTTTCACAGTAAGGACATTCTTGAGAAATGCTTTCATCATTTGCAGGGCCAGGATTTTGTTCTACATCACCGCATAAAAGAATCATTAAGAGGATTAATATTGTCAGATTGTCTCCCATAGGTGCCTTATTCTGTGATCTGTTTATCATCGACTTTCCTTTACTTTTGTACTTTAATTTATATGTTTTATTTGACACTTTAAACTTAAAATTGGGGAAAAAATGAGTCAAATCATTGTATGAATCTACTTTATATTTGAGATGTTTAATTTTCTTCAGTGTCAAGTCTTTATTATGTAGGTTTGCTTAGAAACATTTTATCAAAACAAATATAAAAATAAGTTTAATGTATATTTTTGTTTTCATTCTGATTTTGAAGTAAACTATAACCTCAAAAATCAACAGGACTTTTCTTCAAACAAAAATGAGTGTCTATTACTTACAGTTTTGCATATTTTGTTCATACCTGAAAACTCGATTAAAAATGTAATGTTTCAAACAACATTTGATGTGGTAAAATCAAATATAATAATTATTTTTTGAATAAAAGTCAGAACATAAATAGTGTATTGTACTATTATTTTTTAAACCAGCTGTGTGTCTAAGTAGGGTACTGAGCTCGATAAAATCAAACATTTTGTAGTAATAGCTTCAATGACAATTACTTTGAACTATATCACTTCACCGAATCTTGTGAAGTTAGAATTTTAAGTGCTTCAATCTTACATGAATTTGTTTAAAATCAGCAAGTAGAAAATAATGGACGTGGGTTTTACATATGACTGTACACTCGCATTGGACAGCTAATTTGGTGGGGGAAAGTGTCAATAAATATCGCATGTGGTGCCCGTTATGTGAGTGAGCACCTAACGGCTACAATAGACAGCACGACCGGAGCAGTTTCGGTCGTGACGAAATTCAAATTCAAACCTCTATTTATACTATTCACTCAACTGCTAACAAACTGTTTTACAATTAACATTTTCAACATTAGACCAGAACATAGTTATTTTATTTTCATTGAAACACATTAAATTAATTAAATTAATTACTATACTATCACTTTTTAAATATTTTGTCATATGAGTTTTTTAAATCCCAAATATCAGCACCGCAGCTCTTTCATACACCCTGTACACAGGGTTGGTCCTATGGTAGCCATTATCTCATAAGACTTCAACTTTTTCAGTGGTGACTCAAATACATTGTAAAGTAGACACATCGTTCTGGAATAGGCTACATTATTAAAAGCTATAAATCAGACTGACATAGATCTATTGTTTCCCCTCAGAAATGATTCAACATATCTCAACGATTAGTTTAAAGTAATACATGCCTTATATATTTGTCTACATCGGTTTTCCTAAGTATTATAAACAAATAGCCGTAAAAGGGCTAAGTTTATAATAGAAAAAAACTAATACAAACCGTAAAACAGTGCCAAGTATTATAAACAAATAGCCGTAAAAGGGCTAAGTTTATAACAGAAAAAAAAACTAATACAAACCGTAAAACAGTGTCTAACAACGATTTATGTTAGCCTAAGGTGTTTTAATATACCTTCCACGTATTATGGTTACTTATAAGGTACAAGCGTACACAGTTTGAACATTAAGAATAAAATTGGCTTTGGTATACCGTTAAATTGTTTACGTTTTCTGTTCTTTTTTTATTTTTTTATTTTTTTATTTTAGTTTTCAGCAGTATGGTTTTAATGCAAAGTTTGATCATCTGTCATTTTTGAATCGGTCATTATTTTGAGGTCGGGTTTCTAGTGTAGTCATTTTAAATAAAAATTTCTCCACTACCTAAAAAAACTCTTATAAGTGTGAAACTTGGTATGTATATTGATATTTACATCCGGAATAACATATCAAAAGTCCTCGAAAAATAAACTTGTGCGACGGCCGCCATCTTGGAAAATGGCCCCCTAAAACCAGTTTTCCTCCGATTACTCAAAAACTATTCATCCTATAAAAAAACATTAAATGTAAAAAATGTTCGCCAGAAAAAGAGCTACAACTTTTGTCCTTAGCAATATTTCGATATACTTAACCGTTTAGCCATAAAATACAATATTCATAAAATATATGTGAAAATCGTAAAAAAACATCAATTACCATTATAAATGTTTAAAATAAATTATTTTAACATTTGTTTAATTATTTTTATTTAAAAATTGGAATGTTCTGAACAGTTTTATCCCAGTAACATATTAACATAATTAGCCGTTTAGCCATAAATGCAATATTTAGAAAATATATTTGAAATTCATTAAAAACCTGAATTGCTATTTTACATTTTTTAATAAATTATTTTAACATTTATTTTACTATTTTAATTTAAAACTTGGAATGTTCTGAACAGTTAATACCAGTAACATAACTTTTACCTTTCCATTTATATATTTTTGTGAATTTTTAATGTTATGCGGCTGAAGCTTTCGTTGATATACTACCATAACAATCCCATACTGAGTTCATTATGGTACAAGGATAGGATTTGGTACCTATGTATAGACTGTTTACCAGTATGTATTTACTGGAATAACATAACAAAAGCCCTATCTTAGTAGGCAGTTATCTTAGTAAATGGATATTGTATGTATATATTATTGTATGTAGGAAAAACAAACCCCTTTAATACAATTAATTATTTTTTAATTTAAATAATTATTATTGTATACTGTTACTTAATTGCTCCAACCTTAAAATCAACCAGTCATCATCAGACTGAAGTTCTCCTCTGGGTACCAACATAAATATCAAAACGAAAAAATCAATAA
>CM061531.1:278975475-279071482 GCA_030545055.2 Neoaliturus tenellus | reverse complement strand
AGCTGAGTGGTTTAAAAATTATACTTGGTTTATTGGTTTTAAATACGCTTTAAAAGTGTCGTATACAATAGATTTATTTTCAACGGTAACACAGCCACGCTATGCTATACAAAAATATTAGTCATATTTCAGGGGCTACGCGAGAACATATATGGACGTTTGATAATAGTACAATGCAAAAAATACAATGATTCTTGTCTAATCCTACACTATAATACGAAGAGGGTGTGAAGGGATGTCTGTTTCGCAATCTCGAACTTTAGCTGTTAGATTTTGTTTAAACTTTGCATTTAAGAGTGTTTTAGCCCAAAAATAAAATTAGAAACAGCCTCAACCCCCGGAAAAATCTAATTTTGTCTAATATTTTGTTTAAAAATCGTAATTTTTACCTTGTTCTTATGGGTTGCTATTTTGGTAACGAAATAACAACTAAAAGTAAACAAAAATAAAGGAACATTCGGTTAACCTGGTACTGAATATTTGATGTTCCGAGGGTTGTATTTGATAATTGAATGACTAACTGAAAATCTGACCGTGACTGAATTGTTTAGTTGTTATACTTTTAGTCGGACGCTCGGCTAAAATTAGAACTGTCAATTTCATGCGTTGGAAAATGTCTACAAACCAAATTAACACATGATAGGCAAGGCATATTTTAACAGCCCAGTGCTTTCTATAAAGTTTTTTTTTAATTCTCATCAACCATAACAAATATTTGCAATCCCAACATGTAGGCACATTTTAGATGAGGGTAGGCCTAATCATTTGGATTTAAAACCTGCATTTTAGTTTGATTCCTTACAAAATAAAACTATAGTTTCAAATATATTTGTTGTAATTTGTTAATTTCGAGGTTGGATGGTGGGGGATAAAAAACTATGGTTCCATTAATTAGTTACTTAAATTAGTAACGGTTTTCATTCGTAATCCAAAAACTCGTCCAAAAATGCATAGGGTTTTATTGTTTACTATCAACATGCTCATACTACAGAAGGAATATTGTAATATAAAAAAGTCGTAGTAGCATTTACTTGATTTGAATGAGGTTATTTTCGGAATAGAAATTTCAACATCACTGTTAATTAACTGAGGATTATAAATTTATTCAATCGTAGTTTTTTTTTTAAGAGTAGAATATCCAAACAAAAAACTAACATTTTACTTAGTTGAACTTTACTCATATTCTTTAGCTTTCCAAAAATAAACAAAAAGTAAAAACTGTATAACATATTATCATAGTGAATTAGCTTCTGAATATATATATTGATTGCATGTGACTTCAACTGTAATTCAAAACTGGCCAGTATTAACAAAAACTTTACGTGTGACTGGCGCAGTGTCCCCGGAAAACTCATGAAGTTTTTTAATATTGGCCAGTTTTGCATTGCAGTTTGTGGTTTAAAATGTTACATGTTCGTAATGCGTGTGAAAATCGACGATGTTTCATCCAAGATGAATTAAGTGGCTCAATGTGTATTGATGTTCTTTGCTTGTAAATGAGCTTTTGACTTTCGAACCCTTAGGCACTAACAAATCAAATAATTATCAATGACAGAGGCTTAAATCAACGGAGATCATTTTAAAAATAATATTTTTACAACTTTGTTTATTTGTTTATTTATTTAAACACCATTGACAATCGAAAAAATTGCATAGGCAAGTTATAGCTAAATAAATACAATAATTTAGAATTTTTTGTAAAGTGTTGTTTTCTCATTTTTGATGTCTTCTATCTCATAAATTGTATTATATCTTGTAAATTGTAAATTTTATTTATCTTCAAGATATTCTTTGGCACTGTAGTAGCACTGTATAGTGTGTAGATCACTAGCAATAAAAGGATATTATTATTAGTTGTTGGATGCAATAAACACGTAATGTAATAGTTTAAGATAGTATCAACAGTTGAATTAACTACTTTGGGAGTAAAACTTTAATTCCGCTCTAAGAGCCAATCTGAGTTAAAAACAAAGACCTTAAAAAATGACTTCTTCTTTTATTTTAATAGTTCAGTATTGAAATAAGCCTACCAGGACATTTAGATTCGAAGCTACCTTATGACTTTGCTTGTTCAATTTAAAATTGTTCCCAGCAGAGCCATATTTGTTATAAATTTAAAATGCACTCTGTCACCATTTTTATCTCACTTTTGGTCGGGTGATAAAATTCCGGTATAAAATGTAAATGTAAAAAATGAAAAGAAATGATATTACATTAAACGTTAATACTTAACGATCTTTACCGTGAAAATCATTCTGCAAATAGACTCTTTAATTGTAACAGCGACCTCATAACAAAGAATTGTAATTTTCGCAAACATTCACATTTTTTATTCAAATATACATCTGATGAACAAAATGTTATATTTTTTATCATTCTTCACGAAACCAGCCTATTTTTTGCTCTCTCAATAGTAGACTACCAAAACCGATTCTCTTTTTGTGCTAGGACTGAAAAATCGGCTGTTTGTTGTATATTATTATTGATTTATTAATGTTGAGGAGCAGAATTTTGGAATTCAAACGTTATAAAGAGCGTTGTTTGTAAATAGTACACATGTAAACACTGCATATTACTTACTTGGTAAATATATCCCAGAAAATACAACTTTATAGTTAATATTTTTAACGATCAAAAGTCTAATTTCGCATTATGATAAAAAAAAATTGTTCATCACTGGGAGCAAAAGTGTCTTTTTGATGCTTAATCGTTTTTAAAAACTCGGGTGCGCACCAAAAAGACCCACTTTTGCTCCTATGTTTGTAAATAGTACACATGTAAACACTGCATATTACTTACTTGGTAAATATATCCCAGAAAATACAACTTTATAGTTAATATTCTTAACGATCAAAAGTCTAATTTCGCATTATGATAAAAAAAAACTTTGTTCATCACTGGGAGCAAAAGTGTCTTTTTGATGCTTAATCGTTTTTAAAAACTCGGGTGCGCACCAAAAAGACCCACTTTTGCTCCTAGTGCTGAAAACTACAATTATGATAATCTTATCTTAGGAATGATATAACTTTTTCAATTTTTACTGTTTTTTTTTTTTTTTTTTTTTTTTTAACTAACAACTTTTTTTAGGTCTCTTGAAGATAAAAACACCATTCGTTAAAATTTATATGCAGGGTGTTTGGTAGTCAGTGTCAAAATTTTTAAGGGGTTATAATACATGTAAAATGCAACAAGAAAACGCATTTTAGACAATTATATCTCCCTCCACCTTCCAGTAACAATCATTTTTCAAGTTTTTAAAATTTTTCGACATTCAACAATCAATTCTAATTTTTATCACCAATTACCAAACTTATTTGCACTTTTTATGACACTTTAAGAAAATACACAAAATTCGCTATTGGAATAAAATCATATTGCTCCAATTCAGCACGGTAAAATATACTTGAATACAAGTTTTGGAAAATTAAGAAAAATGACATTATAACTTGCTGAAGAAATTTTTTTATGCTTCAAGCTACAAACTGTTAAATTTCACAAAAACTTCCCCGCATCCTAAGCTTCAAAATGATGTAATATAAGTGGCAGTTCCTATATGCCTAAGAAGCGACAATCGGCTTTAAAAATAATTATTGACTGATTTTTTATTAAATAATTATCATTCTTAGATATTATCATACATTAAACAGGGTGACAATTAAAACTGGAAATCATTTAATAAGTTTTACACCACAACAAATAAAAACTTCCACAAGCCATCACTGATGATAATAAAGTACTTATCTGTCCCACAACCGTCAGGATGGCCACTCTGAGGGACTGCCCACTAGGAGTCAGTCTAAAATCTTAAATGTAAACATAGGTGGATATGTACATCAAATTAAAGGCCTTGTTTGGCAGAGTTTAATGCCGCAAACCGCACTGCAAATGGTTGACCGAGTTGGAAATGGCAGGCAATCAAACTTTCAATTAAAATCATTTTAACAAAAACTCTATGCGATATCTTCTGATATATTCAACCTTTAGGTTGTCGTTTGTGACTTCTTTTAATATTAAGGCTTTTAATGTTTTGTATGATCTGAGAAAACCCAATGAAGTTTTCTTTCAGAATTCATTGGGTAACGACCTTTGAATGAAGTTTGTTGAAGGTATCGAGGTTACATTGGTATTATTTCATGAAAAACAGTTAAAAATAATGTTTAATGTCAATTACTTCCTCTAAGCCAAATAGGAAAAGTCATTTATATTATATCATTTGAAAATGTAGAATGTGGGGAAGTTTTGGTGAAAATTGACAGTTTGTAGCATGAAGTATAAAAAAATTTTCTTCAGCGAGTTATAGAGCCTTTCTTAATTTTCCAAAATTTTCTTTTCAAGTCGATTTTATATGGCTTCAAGAGGACTTTATTGTTTAAAACTGCACTTATTCTAAAAGGGAAATTTTTGTAGATTCTAATAATGTCATAAATAGTGCCAATAAGTTTAGTAAATGTTGATAAAAATAATACTTTGTTAGAAAAGTCGATAAATTTAAAAATTTTGAGAAATGACTGTTTTTGGAAGGTGGAGCGAGATATAATTGTCTAAATTGTTTGTTCTTGTTCCATTTTACATGCATAATAACCCCTTAAAAATGTTGACACTAACTGCCAAACACCCTATTGATCTATCATTGATCTACAAACTAGGACGGTGGCGTCGTCCTGTAATCCAGCTACTTGGAGGTCATGAATTGTGGATAGTTATAAGCGATGGCTTGTGGATGCGCTATTCCCTGATGGGAATTAACATCCGCACTATACTAGTTCCTAGTGAAGACCATCCTCATCATTAGACCATATTCGTACATATGAGGTCGAAATTGTGGTTCGGATTCCACATTAAACTGTAGGTCCCTAGATACTATTGGCTGTTGTGCTATTAATTAACAGTTCTGTCTAAGGAGAATGTTGGCCTTAGTCAGTAACAAGATTACAGGATCGTGTCACAATCATCTTACACTCATCGCTCATTTATATTCAGGTTAAAATACCCACTATGTGAGGTCATTGTCTCAAAATAGTGACATAGTGATACCTTTAAAAAAAATTAACCAGTTTTAACGTAAACCATTCAAAAGAGCTCAAAGAATAAACAATTTAGTGGTTGAATTATTATGTTAGCTTAAAAGGTTACGGAGAAAACCCAAAAAACGTTTCCCATGTTATTCTTAAGGGAAATCAATAAAAACTATCTTGCTTATTTTTGACATAGCTTGAAAATATTTAGTATGTTCATCCATTAGGAAGATTTTAACTTATATTTTCTTACAAAGCAAAAATGGTAGTAAACCTACGTACTCAACAACCCCCCCCCCCAGGGTTTATGGGGGAAATGAAAAGAATACCGTAACTTGATAAAATTTAGTATGTACTAAATAGGGTTTAACTTAAATTTACTTACAAAACCCATATGGTAGCAAACGTACATATTCAACAACATGGTTTTTATGGGGGAATATAAAAACTAAAAAAAAAAAAAAATCCATTGGAAATTCGCTGAGTACGCAGGCCTGCTGTGACGGAGGTATGTTTTACTGTCCTTGGTTAAGGGCTGTCGATGGTCATTTATGCATATGACTAATTGATGTTGTATTGACATTTGACACGGACTAAAAGAGGTTGACATTTGCTTATAAACTGATCAAGATAGCTCCAAATGGGTCCAATAGAAAACGTTTGAATCGGAACAGGAAACAGGAAATTTTCTTTCGTCTATTCCGGATGGAACCAAGAAACAATATCAAGAATGCAAGTTTTTTTACAGAATATGTACTTTCGAGCTTTGAGGTTGTTTTAATTCTGTTTCTATAATTTGCTATTCTAAATAGTAGTTTTCATGACTAGGAGCAAAAGTGAGTCTTTTTGGTGCGCAATCGTGTTTTAAAAACGAGGCGCAGCCGAGTTTTTAAAAACGATTAAGCATCAAAAAGACACTTTTGCTCCGAGTGATGAACAACGTTTTTTATCATAATGCGAAATTACACTTTTGATCGTTAAAAATATTAAAGTTGTGTTTTCGAGTTTATATTTACAAAGTTAGTAATATGCAGTGTTTACATTTTTGTTATTTACCAACAATACTCTTTATAACGTTGTTATTTCAAAATTTTGCTCCTCAACATTAATAAATGAATAATAATATACTTAGAAAACAGCTGACTTTTCAGTACTAGGACCTAAAAAATTCTCCACCTGAGTTTTCAGTCCTAGGACAATAAAGAAACGGTTTTGGTACAATTAAGAGAACAAAAAACAGGCTGATTTCGTGCAGAATGATAAAAAACGTTTTCCAAACAATTGCTATTTAACAATTATGTTTAAAGATGTAATGTTTGTACAATATTAAGATAATATAAAAGTGCTTCGAAGCAACTCCAAAGAAAAAGACGCTCAGAGCATGCTTTACTAAATATATAAAGATTTTTCATTTTTTAACTTTTAAAAAGTATTCGAAGTACTAAATAAAATTACAATATAAAAGTATAGTACAACACACTACAGTGACATTTAAATAAATACAATACAATGTAATTTTCTTCATTGATTTTATATATAAAAAAACTGTATTTTTACATGTGTGATATTTAATATTGCAATATTTATATGGCTTACTTATTTATATGAGACCTTCAGCATCACTATAGGCTAGCCCGGTTTCTTGGCTAATTTCGATAACACAACACAATTTTTATGATCATTATTTTATAAAATTATTTTATCATATATAACTAACACGGACACAAGAGGGTCTAAATATACGATTAAAAGTTGATTAATTAATGAAATCTTAATTAGCATTATTGCTTATTTTAGAACATAACATTATTGGTAACAAGCCATAGCAGCACTTTTTTGTAATTATTCCCCTTTCTCCCTACGTATCTGGGATAAATCCTGTTTAAGATGGTCAATCTTTTAAAATGAATTTAGTTGTATCAATATTAAGTCTTTTACTGGCTCTTTCCTTACAGTTTAAATATCATAGAAAGAATAAAGAGCATTATTGACGTTATGTGTGTGTATGTTGCAGCGTGATAGTGGATCGCAGCAGCATGGCGCCCGGCACGTCGTCAATGCTGCGGGCGCGGCGTCGCGACGTCAACGTCAAGCCCAACCGCGTCCTCGACCGCAACTCGTCCCGCGGCATGATATACGAGAACGAGGAGCTGCGACTGCGCACCATCAACATCAACGCCGAGGTCGAGAAAGGTAAATTCAACCATCGCCGGTGTGGGCAAACTGTGACAGGACAGGTAACGTACCTGTACAGTTCCTGGTGGTAGGGAAGTATGATACTGACAGTCTGGACAGTGTTATACCATTGACTATGTACACTAACATGAATAGACTCATCCAATGCATATAGTTTGAGGCAAAATTTTGGAAGTTCGGTATACGCAGCGCCAGAGTCGCTGCGATCGATGGTGTTATTTTTCAGCTGAATTTACAGTGCTGCTAAAAAACTTTACCAAAACATAAACATTATTTTCAGTTATAAAATGTTTCATCCTTGGTTGAGAAGAGTGGTAATACTGATTTATCTATCATATGTTAGGTGTACTTCCATGTACGCCGCACGAGATCGCACCACCGTCACACACGCCTAAGCTATGAGAAGTCTACTCACGTTAGTGTATATAGTCAATGGTTATACATATAAAACATTTGTACCTACAGTTCAATGTACAATAACTTATGAACCAGAATTGGGCAAAGGAAGATAAAAAGAAGAGTCACTTGTGTCAGTTTTCTCTTCATCATTTTGGTGGTACAATAACAGGTATCTAGTAGCTGTCTAGTAAAAGTACTCTTCTAAGATTAAGATAAAATATCATTTTGCAATGATAAATTTTTATTTGAGGTGTGATATGTGTATAATACGTTGTTTTCGTGATAACGTACTTTTTCATCACACTACATCGATATCACCTGTTTTCGACCCTCACTTCTACCAACGAAACACCTGTTTTGCAGGCCTAGGCCGGCAAAATTTTCCGGCCTAGGGCGGTAATGGAAACGGTAGCAGAGAAATCCAGAATATTAGAAGGTATTTAACAACAACAACAACAAATAACAAATCAGTGACGTAGTTAGTAGTTCAGCTGATAGCAACTGTTAAATATGTATGACGTAGATGGGAAAATAGTGCTTTTCTCTTGGAATCAGCTGTAGTCACTTACCGTTAGAGTTTTTCGTGGCCTTAGCTGATGTGAAGTGGTTGCCTAGCAACCAGAAACTCAAGCAGTACAGGCCATTGCACGAGACGTGAGACAGTCCGCGCATGGGGGAGGGGAGCAAGAGGGCTGGGAGGGGTATGGAGTAGGAGTGGGAGGGGCGGCCGACGGTGTACTAGCCTGGCAGCGCACATTTACCAAATTGTCCTAGCTTTGATTTCGCTAACAAAATAACCATTAAATATGTTAGACAAACAAAAAAGTAATAATACAATACAGCTCAACCATCATTAACAGTAATCATAAACAGTTATTGATAATCACTTGATTTAAATTCAATGTTTCACTGACTATTATTGAGTCAATGTTTTTAGGATGTTTTTAGCGATCGGCACCTGACAAGAGCTAACAGCTGACTAGCGGTGCTGCACTCTAGCGGCGAGTGGGCGAGCATGCGCAATAGCCTCTTTTGCTCCCGCGCATCTGGTACACTGTCTCACGTCTCGTGCAACCAACTCTCGCTATAGGTTGGTTGAAGTTGAGGTTATGTTTTGTTTGTTATGAACGAAAAAGTAATTTTTTACTTGTTTAGAATTTATAGAATTGTGTAGTGTGATGAAAAATGTCGTTCATAACTCGGGCCGAATGCGTTTTGCCAACCCTCGATCGTTTCAAGTTCTCGACTTCGTCTCGAACTTGAAACACGATCTCGGGGCCGGCCAAACGCCACTTTCGGCCCTTGTGACGAAATATACTATTTTGTACATCCTTTGGCGTTGATTAAGTCCACTTTTTACTTTTAAGGCATTATTACATAACAATTACAAAAGAGGCTTAGTGAAATCTTGTATAATACAAACATAATTGTATATGATATAGTTATTCACATTTTATTGTTCTTGAAGAAAATCTAACACGTACTGCATTAGTTATGTTGTATTAGATCGCGTGCTATTCATGAAACAAAGTAACCCGATCTGGTTAAATAACAAAACTTACATTATATATAACATAATAAAAGGGGATCTATTGTGTACTTTATGATGCCCGGCATGCTTTGCAATGCCAACCCCAGGATTCTTTTGCCCCTCTTGTGAGCTCGTTCGCTTCAAGTCTGGAATATCCTTTAGTTTTTATTACCCATCTTAACTCAAATAATTTAGACGAAAACAGCTATTTATATAATTAATACTCTTAAATGTACCGTAATCATCAGCTCAAATACAAAAATGCTGCTTCCATAAGAGTAAAATGGTAAATTTAAATACATGTGGGGTTCATAGCTCATAGAGGATTCTGGATAAGTCTATTTAGTTGTCCTATATAAGACATACAGAATCTCTGTAGGAAAATTTCAGCCTTCGGTTGTACCTACATGGGAAGTGAGAGAATTAGTAATGAGTGAGTCAGCGAGGGTTTTACCTTTTATAATTGTAAGATGATACTGGTGCAAAATATTTATTAATTTTAAGTTTATTTTTTTATTGATTTCTTTTTATTTCCAGTAGTAAAAATCTGGTTACAGTATCAATAAAACCTAATTGTAATTTATAAAAATAAAATTATCCGCATTACTTTGGTACATTGTGCGGTTAAAGTATGAGAGCCCCATTTCTGTCTTTCATTATTATATTACAGAACCATGCTTATTCAAGACTGTTTGCCTCCTAGATTCATTTCAGTCTACTTATTATAACAAATACAATTCCTTAGTTGAAAAACCATCTAGTTAGATATTTCAAAATTTTTTTCTTCATCGGTCACTCTTATTTTAGTTTTAGTTTCTTATTATAGTCCTCCATTTATGTTAGGTAACTGCAAAGCAATGACTACATGAAATGTGACATTTTTGTTGAAGTGGAAGTTCATCTGACTTTCACTGGTAAGACACTTAACACCAGCAAGTCATTAGAGCACTCTCTTGCAAGACACCAGTTGATAGCTTTATTAATAAACACCAAGAGAAAAAGCACAGCTGGGTCCATGCTCTACATCCTAGTCGTTTTGTTCAAGGTAGAATGAGCTCATCAGCTAACGTATAAAGCCTCATATAATTAAAATTTAATTCCACGGCATACAACAGGTCATTGACAAACTGTTAATTTGACCCCCTTACACAGGCAGTCAACTAAAATGCTGCTTTTAACTTTTATTTTTATATTTTCATTTGAGTTTGACTGTATAATTATATTCTATTATTATATGTATCAGAAATTTTATGGATCCATTTTATTATTATTATTTACTGTATCTATCAGCATGTGTGTGTGATGGTGGCTTAGGGATTTTTTGGTATGGTAAGGTGATTTTTTCTTTTTAGATGAATTTTTTCTTTTATCATAGAAATATATGATTTTTAGATTTTTGTCTTTCATAATAATGTGTATTTTCCTTGTATGCATTTCGTTTTCCATCAGCCTTTTCCATAAAATTCTAAATTAATGCAATTTAATTATTTTATAATAGTGTACAAAATAAGGATCTACTCAAAAAGAAAGGTCGATCTGGATTACTTTTATTGTTTTTGGAAGAAGGTGATTCATGTATGTCACAGGTCAGCACGACATCAAGAAGCTGAGGAGAGAAAACGACCAGCTGCGACGAGAGATCTGGAACTTACGGGACGAGTATGACAGACTGGAGGCGATACTTAAGTCTCATGTATGTCACAGGTCAGCACGACATCAAGAAGCTGAGGAGAGAAAACGACCAGCTGCGACGAGAGATCTGGAACTTACGGGACGAGTATGACAGACTGGAGGCGATACTCAAGTCTCATGTATGTCACAGGTCAGCACGACATCAAGAAGCTGAGGAGAGAAAACGACCAGCTGCGACGAGAGATCTGGAACTTACGGGACGAGTATGACAGACTGGAGGCGATACTCAAGTCTCATGTATGTCACAGGTCAGCACGACATCAAGAAGCTGAGGAGAGAAAACGACCAGCTGCGACGAGAGATCTGGAACTTACGGGACGAGTATGACAGACTGGAGGCGATACTCAAGTCTCATGTATGTCACAGGTCAGCACGACATCAAGAAGCTGAGGAGAGAAAACGACCAGCTGCGACGAGAGATCTGGAACTTACGGGACGAGTATGACAGACTGGAGGCGATACTCAAGTCTCATGTATGTCACAGGTCAGCACGACATCAAGAAGCTGAGGAGAGAAAACGACCAGCTGCGACGAGAGATCTGGAACTTACGGGACGAGTATGACAGACTGGAGGCGATACTCAAGTCTCATGTATGTCACAGGTCAGCACGACATCAAGAAGCTGAGGAGAGAAAACGACCAGCTGCGACGAGAGATCTGGAACTTACGGGACGAGTATGACAGACTGGAGGCGATACTCAAGTCTCATGTATGTCACAGGTCAGCACGACATCAAGAAGCTGAGGAGAGAAAACGACCAGCTGCGACGAGAGATCTGGAACTTACGGGACGAGTATGACAGACTGGAGGCGATACTCAAGTCTCATGTATGTCACAGATCAGCACGACATCAAGAAGCTGAGGAGAGAAAACGACCAGCTGCGACGAGAGATCTGGAACTTGCGGGATGAGTATGACAGACTGGAGGCGATACTTAAGTCTCATGTATGTCACAGGTCAGCACGACATCAAGAAGCTGAGGAGAGAAAACGACCAGCTGCGACGAGAGATCTGGAACTTGCGGGATGAGTATGACAGACTGGAGGCGATACTCAAGTCTCATGTATGTCACAGGTCAGCACGACATCAAGAAGCTGAGGAGAGAAAACGACCAGCTGCGACGAGAGATCTGGAACTTACGGGATGAGTATGACAGACTGGAGGCGATACTTAAGTCCAAGAACATCTCCACCGACACCGAGGAGGTAAAGGCACAACAATTAAACGTTAAACCTTTCAATAATTGTGCACAGATTAAACGCGCACATATCGTAAAATAAAGTTACCATTTACAATTCTCTTTGATTTACTCCTAAACGGACTAATCATTAACAAACACAGAATATTTTAAAAGTAATTATAAATATGTTTTAAAATATACATCTTTGCCTTTAACTCAGTGATACGGTTTAAGGTCTTTTCCACCTACCCATTAAGGCATTTTAAGAGAAAATGATGGTTTTCTAAACCAGTAACATATTTATGGTTTTAATCTCTCATTGGACACCGATTATAAAGCATAAGCCTAAATGTAATACAAAATCCTTAATGCGTAAACATATAACATTAATTTGATAAGAAATGGTTATGCATATAGATAATAAACAGGAACTTATTATTATTGCCTGAATATAATCTTATTATCCCTGTTGTAAGGATTGAAAAATAATTTTATTTCAATAATGTTCAATATATTTAAATTTTGAGAAGCCTTTGTCCCAAACAGACTCATAAAACATTATAAAACATTAAGTACAAGTACTATGTTTTGAAGACTTTCCCGATCCGTCGAAAAAAATATTATATTTACGAATTTCAATGACTATTAAGTTTCTTAAGTTTTAATCTGAAACCTCATAAACGCTTTGGTAATATTTTTGTAAATTTTTTATTTGTTGCATTGTAATAAAAAAAATTATAAATTGGTAATATACTGACACTCTTGAAAATTTTCGAAGATTTCATTCCTATAACATTTTGTTATCCCAATTTAAAAACTCGATTTAAAGTTTTTCATAAACCCAAAACTCTTACCTCTAAATTTAGTGGTTTTAATTTTTCAATTTGATTTTTGTTCTTTGACAAATTAATAAATTTACAATTTATTACATTTTCATAATAATTTTTAGTAAGATGTACTTATTAATGAACTTATTTTCAACATTAATAACAAAATAAAGTCCAATTTCAAAACTGCAAAATATAATTCCCTTTACGATTGCTAGAGGTGGTGCAAAGTGTTTTCCTTCCCCCCACCCGCTCTACCACGGGTCAGATGGTATTAGTTGGTCTGGAGGTGAAGGGTGATGAGGGTGGATTTTGGAAGGGTGGGAAGAATTTGAGAGAAACGTGCCTCACACATTTTTCCAAATCAGTAATTGGACAAATCCTGAGGAAAGGCGTTTAATTTATTTCCCAACAATTTACGGCGTGTTAAAATAAAACAAAATATTTTAGTATCTATCTTAATTCTTAACATAGAAATTTTTAAATAAATTCTTACTCAAATAATAATAAATGTCCATTAATCATTAATGACATTATCTATATTTTATATCAGTATTTTAATAGATTAGATAATTCCTTGTAAGTACATCCTGTCACATTTTTATTCAATCAAGTTTACTGTTATCTCTAAAGGCAAAACTATAATTGACTACGAAATTAATTATAATTTTACACACATACATTTCTTAATTTGTATTTATTCCTCAGTTTTACCAAACCATTCTTTTGAAAATCGTGAAATAAATACAATTTTTGCAATATATTTATTAAAAGGGTAAACGTTACATTGTTATAAATGCATTTGTTTATGCTTAATTAATACAGATAAAAATTCTAAATCCAGTACAGAAGTGTATTTGTTTGAGCGCCTTCAAACCAATGTAGACACACCCAGTAACATCACTGCATGACAGGCAATCTAACACAACTGAATACCTAGTTGCTTATTCAACATGGCATAAATCATAATTTTTGTAGACAATATTGGCAGTAATAACAACAATTTCAAATATTTTTCGGGGTGGGTAAATTTTTTAATGAAGCCTCATAATAAAGTTTAAATTTAAATTAAAAGTGGAGTTTTTTTTGCGTTAATGGTTTTTTGTGTTTTAATTTATGTGTGTGCTAAGACCGATTAATTAATTCTAATGCGACTTTTATTTAAATGGTTATTAAACTTTTACCTAAAACACCACTTTGACATCTTTAAACATCAATCGTTGTTTCAACAATGTGCTATTTATTTTTCAATAATTAATATTACTCTCACTGTATTTTTAATTTTTAATCTGCAAAAATGTTGTGTAAATTTCCATAAACTTTACAATTTTCCTGATTTATAAATTTGTTTATAAAGTTCTACCCATCTATAGTTTTTCACATCTGTTTTATTATTATTTTTTTGTGATACGTTAAATTTTCATATGACAACCCATAAATTAAATGTACTTCAGCATAAATTTCATTTAGGTCCTAATTTATAACTTCCACCACAGTTATAAAGAGAAAAGTGTATGTACTTTGTAAATAACAAGGAAACAGAAAACCAGCAATATGTTGACGGCACCGGAAAGCGTGGCCGAGGGTGATAAGAGGACAGTTGATGGAGGAGTTTAAAATATCCTTTCTGCTGTCAGCTGTTTGATAGGAACAATTGTACACTGAGGGCGATAGCAGCGCTCCGGTGACAGGTCCATTAACTACTGTCAGCCGTGCAGAGATAAATATACAACTTCGCCATAACAGGTGGCTCCTATTGTCCAAGGAACAGAATAACACTTCGCTTTTCGACGAGAGTGCTAAATGATTTCAAAGATAAATTACTTATGTTCGGGCTTATATGTATAATGAGTTGTTAATTAATCAGCAATAACCTAAAGTTATCTCTTCATAATATTCTATGATTTTCACTCGACCAAAGTCCATTAGAGTATGTGTCAAAGCATGTGCTATGACTTACCTATTAAATTTTCAAATGCATACATTTCAGGCCAACGTTCATAATTACAATTAAACTTATTAAGAACTATACAATTTGGTAATTCAAAGGTGGAGTTCATAGTTTCTTGATAATTCTATATGGTCACATGCAGCGGTCAACTGTCTGCACTATCACAAAATACATTATGACAATCATCACATATTTTCCTTAAATTTTTTTTAAACCACTATATGCTATTGAAAATTATAGGAAAAATGAGTACCAACAAATTATTCAACCATTATTTTTATTGAACCACAATACCGGTACTCTGGTACTATATCATGACTGCAAGTTGCGATGTATGGTTTAGCATCAAACTGTGTTAGAAATCGATTGTGTAACTTCTCCTTATTGTGTTCTTCGCAAGCATAAGGGCATGTCATCTAACACGTTTTCCACTTATGTATTAAAGCTGACTTGCTAACTACGATAAATATTTTACTAAATAATATTAACTAAGATGATATCTCTGGAGATAATATCACGCGATAAATCAATACTTTAATCATACTTAATACGCAATACTTAGATTAGTAACTGGATGATCAGTGGTTAACTGGTTATAGTGGTCGCCTTTGACTGTGACGGTTACCGGTTTGATCCTGAGAAAATGTTATGGGTTTTTAAACTACAGGTTTAAAGGTAAGGGACCCACTTGCCCTTTGTCATGGGACTAGGTACAAGGACGGGGCTTGGTCCGTTTCATATTAATTTATGAACGACTTCTTTTTCTTTCAAAATCTGTAAATTAATTTAGTAACGTATATTTTGTTGAAAAATAATATTTTCAATAATTTTTGTTTATTTTACCCACGTATTAAAAGTTAAAGACTTGCATTTAGTTTATTTTATAATTTTTTTGTTTAATTAATATGTATTTTTATTTTTTTTGCCTAATGTGTTTTTTTTTTTTTTTTTTTTTTTTTTGCAAGAAAACCCCGACGGATGGCAATATAATAGACAGACTGGAAAAAGTTACACTTTTGTTGCTAAGGACGTCTTATGACGTCCAAGATCCACTCGCGGTTAGCGCAGGACGTCCTAGGACGTCCTCATGTAAGGTTAAGTTTATGGAGCCAGTATATTCTGAGCTTTCCTCTTAGGGAGTTGAAACTACGTCAGCCCTCGGGGGACATATCTGAACTTTTCTGAATTTTTTCATCGTATCTGAACTTCAATTACCATAAGGAATGTAAATTGACTGTTAAATTATTTTGCCATATAGCAGTGCTTAAATAGACTTTTAGTAGTCAATGTGTTAACCACAACTATGTTGAAATTATTTACTAGGTCTGCACTAAATTATGGGGATTAAGTATGGACACTTCTGAGTTGGAATGGTATTGAGAAAAAGAAACATCAACAAATAAAAAATTTACCAAAATTGATTTTGTAATAATTGCAAGTAATGCAGATCTAACAATTTTCAATAGTAGTCTAACTTATTTTCACATACCTTGATATGTGTATATACATTTAGAAGTGTAAGTATAAATTATAGTGATTATAAAACAAATAACTTGCACTAAGCATTCCTCCTAAGCAAACAATTCATTTGCTCCTGATGTTGAATTTTCTCAGGCGCCTTCAAACCATTGTAGACTCAATGCTGTTCAGTTCTGTGAGGCGGGCAGCCAAATCGCCTGTGTTACTAAATTGTCCGTTCAACTAGGCAGAATTTGAAATATAGTTGTTTTTATCATGTTAGCAATAAATTGCAATAAACTTATTCTTAAAATGTTTGAATTTAGAATAGTTCAAATCAGTTTAATACTTTTTGGCTTGACTTTTATGGTTAAATATTACGAAAAGAGAAAACACTATAGATACACCTTTTACTATGAAAGAGTATTAACTTTTAAGGTTCAACCTGCAATAAAATAATATATAATGGAAGTTAAATGTTAATACACGAGTATTTTACATACAATTTGGGGATTTTCATTAAGCAACGGAAAAGAACCTAAGTCATATAAATTATTCGTTCATAAAATAAAACACAGACTACCGATTAATTATTTTTAATTAAAAGCTTTCTATGATACTATTTAATGAGTTTAATTTCAGTTATAGGTTTTTATCTTAAAAACAGGTCTTTATAGATATAATACTCTATTTTTCACAAATAAATGTTTTATAATCATTTCATTAACTTCCCTAACAAATTTATTTACTAATTTATTATACATAAAATCTATAACTTTTCCACTATTCAAATATATATTTTATTTGGTCATCTATGCTAAATGTAATTAATAGAAAAATCCTGAAACCCCAAGGGCTTTTACATAATAAATATGCATCCTCTAACTGGTTTATTTTTGGAATACATCCACCGTACGCTCCCATAGACTTGTCCAGCTTACACCAAAGTTGTTGTCCTTCCCTTCAATGAAATCAAACACAATCCCACAATGAAATACGTTTTTTTGTATTTTTTGCTTGTTTATGCAATACGAACACATGGTGTTATTTATGAGGTTTACATGATATGCGATGTCTTAAAAATCATTCGAACTTGAGAATTAAAAATGGCCTAAGTTACATTCTAATCCTCAGTATTCTTTAATTGACAATTTTAAATTGGTTGTGATTTAGGATAAAAGTCGAAAACTTACATTGTAATATCAAAATGTTATAATATTTTTATTAAACACAAATAAACATTGATAAACTTGACCAATTTCAAAAAACGTGAGAATCATTTAGCTAAAACTAGAACATATAAATATTTTTAATAACAAAGCAATTCACCTGGACGAGGGCAATTCTGGACATAGGTGCCATTTTCATTGGAGCCTGATTAATGATGCTATTTAACAACAGATCACATTAATTGTTGGCCGATCCTCATCAAAATGTTAATTATAATGTCGCTGGCTTTGGGGTATACGAAATGACATGTTTTTATTAAGGAAGTTAACCTCACTGATATTGCAAGACCACGTTTGCCTCACAGGAGGAGGAGGAGTCGGACGATGCGGAGGGCCAGGAGGAGGGCGGGGAGGGCGAAGCCCCGGGGGCCGGGGGCGGGACCGAGGACTCGAGGGGAGCCAGGGACGGGGACAAGCTGAGCGTCGTGGAGGAGGAGTCGGAGGAGTGTAGCGACAACGGCGACGACAAGCCCAAGACTGTCAGCTTCAGGTAGGGCACAGTCGATATCAACTGATAATGTAGGTTGAAAATATTGTTGATCAAAGCTTAAGAGTCTGCAGTACCTCCGCCATATTGATTTTTAGTCCCATAAGTACAATGTTAATTATTGGTGTCTTTGAAGAAACACTTTATCTCTTTAATCTTGCATCAGATTCGCATGAAACTTGAATAAGTTCACCACAATGGCATGGTGGTTCATTTGACGTGAATAACGTTTTTAATAAACCTCCTAAAAACTGTTTGACATGGTTTAAAAATGGAGTTAATAAACATTGTTTTATTATTCGTTTTTCTAGTGGATAATTTTTTTAATTAATTTTCTATCACGTCAAATGAAGGACACTATGGTAACATTTAAAATGACATCAAGTTTGTAATTTTCAGACGAAAAACAAACTCACAGTAATGTTTCAAATTTAACATTGTTGTTAAGGAACAGAATGCCGAAATGGCGTAGGTACTGCAGACTCTTAATCTGAAGTATGCTCTTGAGAAATTATTACCTTTACAAAAGTTCATTTTTTGTGCAATTTTATTTTATAACAGCTTTCATGTTAATAAATAAACTCATTTTGGTTATAAAAGGAATCTCAACTATTTTCCTCGCCACTCAATTTCTTAAATCAGTGCCACTTTACTCATCATGCATACAGTTTTTAGTATTTTATTCAAATCTAGCTTATCCGGCATGCTTTTTGCATTACCAACCCCGGGAATTTTTTGCCCTTCAGACGAGTTGCACTCACTTGCCTTCAGGTTCAGCCTACGTTCACTCGACTCAAGCCGAAATTTAATATTACGAGAGTCCAAAAAATATATCCTCTAGTTTTTTATTACTAATCTACACTCAATACTTTTAATTAGAACAGTAGTTTATAGCTGTTTATTCCTAAGGGTAATTAATCCTATTTTCCCATACAAAAATGTTGGTTCCACAAGAAAAACATGTTAATCTTAAAGATGTGTGGGGTGGAGCACTATGGAGAGATCTATATAAAAAGTATCCTATACTATATTTGTTCTTCCTGGATCTAAGCTACCTCCCCGCCAATTTTTAACCAAATCGGCTCAGCCGTTCTTGAGTCATAAATTGCGTAACTATCGCTACTTCCTTTTATGTATATAGATAAAAAATTAGATCGTAGTGTATTTGTTTTTTTTTGTTTTTTTTTTTGTTCTTTATTATTGTGTTTTTTAATCACCAACTATAGATATAATTTAGGAACTGTCACTATTAAGATAGCATTATCTTGTAGGCGTTGGCCTATTCAATTGAAGTCTTAGCAAGTCTAACTAATTTAACAAACCTCTCTAGAATATGCTTCCGTTTCTTGAAAGTGTGATATTTCTTATTCTGAAGAAACGTTAATATTTTGATTGTTATTTATTATCGTCAAACAAAAATCTACTTTACTGAAGAAGATACTTAAATGTCGTATATTTTAATTATTTGACAGATTATTTTGGCTTATATTGTTTTAATTTATGAATACTAGCATCACAACCTCTTTAGTTTTAATAAATTGCACGTAAATATTCACCTTATCGCCCTTCCCAGTGACGACACACTGAGGGTCCCCGGCGCGCCCCAGGCCAGTGGGGCGGAGCCCTCGGTCGGCTGGCCGGACGCCTCCTACATCCCTGGGCCCCAGATCCCCGTGCCCTCGGTCCCTGCCACGGCCATGCCAGGGGTGCCCGCCATGCCCATCGCCACCGCCTCACAGTTGACCGCCGCTGCCTACTCCCCACTGGTAGGTGATAATAACACTTGGTAGAAAAAATTTGTCTTCGATAAATATTTACATTCCATATAAATGTAATAACATGGATAAAAAAAAAACTTATCTTTAACTTAAGAATTTGAAATATTATAGACTGGTGAAGCAAGATCATCCAAGAAAGAACGCAAAGGCCCGCAAAAAGTTTTTTTTTCAATTTTAGCAAATATTTTAGTCTAGTTGCAAGATTAGTGTAAAGAGACAATTATTTTTTATACATAACTTGTAATTTACAAAATTATATAATATAATAGGCCTATACATGTGTAATATATAAATAATTCTATATACTTAAATATATTACCAACATTTAACATCATTAGACTATGAAATTAACTTTAAACGGTAAATTTAATGATTAAAATAACAAGGAAGCAATTTTAAATGGCGTGTTATACATAGTGAAACGTATACACTTTTAACGAGGAAATGTTGCAAAAATTGCCTTTTTTAATTATAATTTTTTAATAGTGTACCATAATCAAGTGTGATTGTAGTATTTATATTGACAGCCAATGCAGCACGTGTCTTCAGCGAGCAACTACTTCCCGCAGCTGGACTCGAACCTGCAGTCGTTGCTGCAGACCGTCCACGTTGGGACGGACCATCCTCATGCTCAACCGGTGAGTGGCTAGAGTATTTTGAGTGCAATTATAAAAAAAGTGTATAAAAGGTAAACTAATATAAGATGAATAAAGTCTTGGGGATATCACAACTCTTGTATTGATGAAAGAAAAATATAAATATGCACGAATCCGGAAATGCTTAGTTTGCCATCTCTGATATTCCTATGCATAATTTCTCAAATAAATGTGTTTTAAGCTAAGATTTTTTAGTAAAATTTTGGTTTTACAACATTGAATGTGTCAACTTCCTAGTCATTATAATTGTAATAACTAAGATAAATTTGTATAACATTTATTTTAATTTCTGTACATTATTCTAATCCATTCTATAAATTGTTTACGTCAAATAATACACAAAATGGTGTTGTTAAAAAACAAGAATTTTCTTTTACGAAAGCACGCGTTTTTGCAAAAAGTTAATTCAAGATTCCTCCATAATCTATCACCAACCGTCACAATACAAATTTTTTAATTCGGTCAAAATAAGTAACAACGTTTACTTGAAATTCTAAAAATGCATTTTCATCCAGATTTCATCCGTTTAGTTTTTACACATATGATAATTTTTATTTCCATAACGGATAGTTTTATTAAGTTCGTATTTGGCACAAACCTTGACCACACCAATGTTCATCTCCAGAAAAAAATTACTATTAGTATTTTCAAAATGGCGGCCATTTTACATTATCAAACTTCCATATCTCTAAACTGTTAAATTTTATAAAAAATTACCAGAACAAGAGACAAAAGGTTGACAAATCATCTAACCAATGATAAAGGTTTGACAAAAAATAAAAACGACAAATGGAATTATTGTGATTTATCAGCGGAAAAACATGGATTTTTCATTATTTCAAAATTCAAGATTTCAAGATTTTTATTTCCACAAATTTTTCACTACCTAAATTTATAAATTTTATAACTACCTATCGCAAATTTAGGTAATTTTAATATGAAAATCGCGATTTTTCTATTATGTGTGGTTAGATCTCTAAAAACTTATGTGTGGTATCATTGGTTAGATACTTAAATTTGTCAACTTTTTTTTATTTTGTAAAATGTTGATAAAACTCAACGGTTTTGAGACACCTGAGTTAAAAATTTTAAAATGGCCACCACTTTTAAAACACACATATTTTTTCCTGAAATTAACATTAATGCGTCAAAGATTCATGGCAAATTTGAACTCAATACAAATATCCGTTACTTAAACAAAAACTGTTAAATGTAAAAAATAAAATGGCGAATATCTGGATAAATATGAATTATAGGATATACCCTCAAATATAGTATATTTCGTCACTAGTCCGGAAAGTAGTCGTTATCGGTGCAAGATCGACTTTCAAGTACGAGGCGAAGCCGAGTACTTGAATTCGATCGAGCACCGATATACCACTTTCGGACGAGTTACGAACAGTACTTTTCATCATACCACCTTTAATAAATTTACAGTTTGGATAAAAATTAATAAATTTTAACCTATATACCCCCTCTTACGTTGTTATTTGCTTATCTTGTATTTGAACTATTTACAGCTGTTATTAAAACCACTGTCCCGAAAACCACTGTTTCGCGGTCTAGTCCCGAAAACTTTGTTTACCAACACGTTTATCCAACCCAACGGGAATCAACTAGTTTTGATCACAGCTGACCGTTCCGAAAACAACGTTTATCGCAATGGTATGATGAAAAACTCTTTTTATTATCTTGTTCCAATTGACCATATTATTATGTTTCCAGTCGGTCTTTAGAGACACCCAGTGTAAAGTTAAATGTTTTCTTCTCAAGAATCTAATTTTCTTCTTTAAAAATCGCATCTGTTGTTTGTGATGTTGATTATTCATAACAAACGCTGTGGTAAATAATATTTGTTAAAACATTTTACAATTTTAAAACATTTCTATTGTTAAGTTCCAAACAAGTGAGTGGTTTACACTATCGTTTGGCATTAGGTAAATCTTCTTAACGTTTATAATATTTATAAACCAACGTATTCCATGAAATTTACCAAGTTCCCCTTTATACATAACGGCCATCATATAAATATTTATCGCCCACGGTATAGTGCCAGAAAGTGTTGTTTGTTTGCCAAATAATACCATCAATATCGTTCTCATGTTTCTATTATGGAAATGTTCCCATCTTTGACTGCTTTATGACATCGATAAATCTGTTAAGGCATTAAATATATTTTTAAGGCCTGGTCCTTAATACTAATTTTTCAACTTCCTGTTTACTTAGACAGACTATGAAAATGTTTATAAAACTAATTGGGCTGAAGAATTGAGAGGTGCCAACCATATTGTTCTATCTCACATAGTAAACATTTTATAAGCATTCAAAACTGCACCACTTGATTATGAAAACCCTGAATTAACGCCATAGTGGTACTACCATGGTCTTAATTTACCATCGGATTTGTTGACAATAGAATTTTCACTAAAGAAAACTGTGAGTATAACACAATAACTTTAATACTCTTAAGATGGTCTGAAACTGAGAAAGTATTATCCACTTCCCATAAAATGAAATGTGATAAAGCAACAAGGGGATTCAAAGTAAAGAAGGGCTATTACAAATGATTAAGCTCTTAAATTGATTGAAAGCTAAGCAGCCAAAGCAGCTGGAGCCCATGTGGTTATTAAAAATGTCAGCTCAGATGATCCATCTTCATCTACTGGAGCTGAAGCTGAAGGGGGGGGGGGATGAGCTTCGGTTTGAGAGTGCCAGCTTTTGTCTCCCCCCCCCCCCTCCATCACTAGAGGATTTTTCAAGAACTAACAATTTTAATTCTGTAAATAAAAAAGAAAATAAATTTCCAATAAAAAGTTATATTTTGTGTCCTATAATATGTGCATGGTTTAATAACAATTTTAACTTTTATAAATAGTTGTTATTTATTCAAATTTCTTATTTTTTCAACAAAGTTTCGAATTTAGTTAACGACGTTAGCTTATTTATCATTATCGTGTGAAATTATCAAATTTGTTCCCTATTTCCAACGGACTGGTTTTCAGAGGAGTAATGGTGTCCTCTCACAATCCTGACGTTAGTTCGATTCCCAACACAGGGTACTACATCCTGGACCAGTAGTCATTGCCATTTGGTTATTTTTATTCATGCTTTATATCAACAACAGGTAGACATTAGTTAACAAGACCAAGGTTCCATATTAAAATTAATAAAGTGAACTAAACTGATGATTCAATAGTACCAGGGGGACCGAGCTTATGCTTGGTAAAACTTTCGTTTCTCACACAAAGCTCTTTCGCTCCACTCACTCACCCTTTACCTTTTCAATACAAGCTCGTTCGCTTCGCTCACTCGCCAGGCTGAAAGGTGCTACACTTTAGTATAATTTTACTAAATCACAGGTTAAAGATGTAACTAAATTGGTTTTTATCTACAGTTAACAGCTGATTTTTGTTCAATTTATAAACTCCGTAAGGTATAAAGGATAACATAGGAACTTTGAAGGGCTCTAGGACGAAAACAGAATTGTTCCCAGACATGGAACAACCTCTAATCGATTCCTGGTGGCCAATAACCCCCGTATTCAACAAAAAAATAAAAAGAAAAATTCCTTGGAGAGAAAAAAATTTTCCCGTAGGAACATTGCTTGGATAAATATTGCCGTACAAAAATTACTAAGGAAAATCGAGTTACTTTGCGACGTTACAGAGAGTAATATTTGTTAAATTATCAAAAATTCGAGGTATGAGGGGTCCAATCCATTCAACTAAACACTTACCAAGATTAAAGAAAATCGGTTGAAAAACGGCGTCCGAAGCAGGGGAATAAAATACCATGTTTTGCATTAAAAGCCGTATGGTTAACATTGCCGATTGCGCAACAAAGGGCTACTGGCCCAAAGGTGAAGGCTAAACTCTTTTGGCTCTCTTAACGCTAAGCCTATTTTGTGTAAAACTTGTGGTATTGAACTCTATTGGAAATCGTTTTGCTATAACTTATAACATATTACATGTTTTACTACATCGTTTAGAATTCTACATGTTTTAATATATAAAGTTATACTTATTTATCACTGTTTTAAAAATATTAATCATAAAGATTTATTTTAAATTTATATCCAATTGCTGTACTTAATGGTTCATTTAAATAGATAGTACCAGGGGGACCGAGCTTAAGCTCGGTAAAATTATTTCTTTCGTTCTCACACAAAAAAAACGCTCATTCGCTCCGCTCACTCGCCCTCTTCCATTTTAGAGACGAGCTCGTTCGCTTCGCTCACTCGCCAAGCCGACGGGTGCTACACTTTCGCATAATTTTCTTAAACTACAGGTTAAAGATGTAAGGCATTGGTTTTTATCTACAGTTATCAGCTGATTTTTTGTTCAATTAATAAAATCTCCATAAGGATAACATGGGAACTTTGAAGGGCTCTAGCGCGAAAACCGGATTTCTCCCAGCTATGGGACCACCGCCAATCGATTTCTGGTGGCTAAAACCCCCATATTCAATAAAAAATCAAATATCCTTGGAGCGAAAAAAAACTTTGCCCGGACAAACGGAGCTTGTTTTAGAATATAAGATAATTACTTAATCTGAAAACCCACATTCGGATCCACTAATATTACCAAAAACTAACAGATGCTTTTAGGACGCAACACTTCCTTTTAAATTTCCAAAGAATATCGCTATAGCCCGTGTATATAACTTTTGACGCTGACAAAAGTATGAGAGTTTAGTGTTTAATAACATTTAAGAGACAGTTCTACACTTTTTACGTACCTTACTTATTTGAAGTATTTTCAAGATGTGTTTTTCTTTCAACCAATAAAAAACATGTAACAAAAGGGGTTAACTCAATTTATGAAATGTGTTTCTGTAGTTTTAATTCTACAGGGTGTTCACAAATGATTAGTACAATTTCAATCATAAATCTATCTGTGTTGTGTGGAGAAAGTTACAAAAGTTTTCATTACTAGACATGTTTGCCGACTTTGTTAATTTTCGTCAATATTATGCCTACTACCCAAAATATAAATTATGTCTGAGAGTAAGAAAGCCATAAATATGTTTTACCAAGACTTAATAAGTAAGCCGAAATTTCAGATCATAAAACACACAACCACCATTAAAATGAAAACTTTGAGCCAAAAGTTTTCACTCTTGCAAATCACATGCCATTCATTGCTTTCACTTGCAAATCACATGCCATTCATTTCTTTCTTATTGGCCAATGTCTTAAAATAATTAAAAATAATTGTGGCGTATACATTTTTTTTTTATTATAAACAATAATATTGACAAAATGAACTCATGAAGTCATGGAAAACATGACTTTTCATTTAGTCAGTACAACAAACGCGGCTAAAACATCAAATGCTAAGAAATGACGTCGTTGTTTATGATTAAAATTGTACTAATCATTAGTAGAAATCCATTATATTTAATATTCATCGTCATTAACTAACATTAAAATCATTATAAATTTTAATTAGTTATTAAAACCAAATTAGTTAAAGAATGGTTCTCGTATAAATGGTTATAATTCTTTCTTATACCAGATAGGTAATAGATTAATAAAAAGGTTATAGAAGTTTGTCAAGATTTTAATTAAAAGTATGAATGGTGGTGGTTTATATTAAAATTACCATTGGGAAAAAGTCTGTCCTGTCAAAATAGTTTGATTCCAATTTTATTTTAAGTTGGGAATTCAGTGGTAAATGACACAAGTGTAATCAAAAATCTGTAATAAAAATATTCATGAATGTCAGTGTACATAGTCAATGATAGTATTATTTTCGAAGTGAAGGGCAACGACCTCTTTAGAGAATCGATGTAAACATTAACAATCTCGTTATTCTAATTAAACCACGTTAGGGAGTTGATAATGAGTTTGACTGAGCAGAATGGGTTTATTTTAGCGTACGTTGTTAGCAACTCGTACATCCCTTGTTGGGTGCCACATATTACACACTAGTAACGGAATCTTTGTAGATTCAATAGAACAAAACAAAAACGTCATTCATATAAATAATAATCACTTTGAACGCTAGAATTATTTATTTATCTTCTATCTTCTTATTTCTATAAGGGTTTCGTCTGTTACACCCCTTTTTCTTTCGACTTACTGAACCGATTTTTAAGATTGAGGTGTCATTTTAAATCTTAGGATATACCGCAGTGACGAATCGTAATTCAAAAGGTCATATTGTTTCGGGCTTTGCCCCCTCACCTTAGATTTATTTCTAGAGGGCGCTTTAAAATGTTGACCAACTTTTAATGCAAGTTCTGTAATGTGAATTGTAATTTAACAGCTGATTATCTTCAGATGAATTTTAAAAGCCAGAGAGTAAACAAAAATAGATATCTGTCTCCTTATAATCAACATTCACGTACTGTAGGTGAGTTCCACTAATACAGAATCATAAAATGGGCAATTTGCGCACGGGCCACCTCGTCTACTTTTAATTTATAAAAAAACAAGATGTTTTCTTCAAATATAAACAGGAAACTCATAAATGTGTATATTCTACCTACTATCTAGTATCTATAATTATAAAAGAGGAGATATATACATTTATAGAAAATTTCATGGAGGTTTGTAAGTCATTAGTTTATGTGTGGCCCTCAAGGATAAGCCTCATCAGGATCGTCATAACACTGGCTGGGTAGCTGAGTGGTTAAAGAGCTCGCCTTTGAATCTGAAGGTTGCCGGTTCGATCCTGAGAAAAGTTAGTGCTTTTTGATGGTTCGATACTGGGCCCAGCTGCCTTTGGTCATTGGGGTATTAATTAATGGCCCTGACAAATGAAACAGCTGCTATTTGTCAGTAACAAAGCTACACCTCATCTGATCCATTACAATCATCACACTCACCCCTTCAGTCATACTCACCTTAAAATACGCACCACAGAGTGCGTCGGTGTTTCAAATAAAGTATCTAAAGTATAAACGTACCCATGTCATTTTTTAGTTTTTGATATAAGTTGTTTATGAACCCAACAATATGGCAAAAAATGTTTCTTTGTAATAAATTCTACAAGCAGGTGTTCTCATTTAATGGTTTAATGTATTGATTGATGGTAATAAAAACTATATAATGTTATACATTTGCGGCGAGGAGTGTAGCGAACGAGCTTTCCTAAAGGGCTAAAACATCTTCAGATTGGCATTACAAAGCATGCCTTGTAACAACGAGTTTTTACTAGTTGTTAAAAGGGAATACAGTATGGATATATCTATAATAATAAGAGATATATTTATAAATGTTGTGAACTAAACTACTCCATTTTCTTAATTTTAACGTCTCAGGCGTCAAAAAAATTTGTCTTACTTCGTATTTTTCAACAAGGTTTTATATGTTACGTATATCTATTCTGAAAAGTTTGATCCCTTAAGTTCGTTTTTTGTTTATAAGCTACACCCGGGGTATAATTTTTATTGAATCTAAAATAAAACGGGTTTATATATATAAATATAGTATAACAGAAAAACACATGTTAAAAGTACTGTATCAAATGTTATTATTGGGCACTACCCACCTTCAGGTTTATTAATATTATTCAGGGCCCAATAATAACATTTGAAACATTAGTTACCCCACCAAAAAGTATGTCTTAAAAAAAAGTACTGTATTATAGGAGTACTTGAACTGTCTACGAAATTGCACCGATCAAGGACCTTTGGTTTGTTTCTAAAACGTAAAGTGTTGATAATTGATGAAAAATATAGGTAAAAATATAATAATAATGTATTCCTCTGACAAAGTTGTTTAATACATTTTATGGGATCTTATAAAGTTAAGTATTCTTTTGACCTTTCCACAGCTATGTTTAATTTTCTGGTAGGAAAAATATTCTTCCAACCCCGGTATTCTTATTCTTTTAACTTATCTCTAACATTTTATTTGGTAAACATGGAATTCAACTTATCTGGTTATTAAACCGAGATTGAGGTTGAGATTAAAACCTAGGCCCGAAATCAAATTCCATCCCTTAAAAAACTTAAAGCAAAGTGAGACCGGGTTATTTGACTGGTGCTACCTGGTTTCGTGACCAATAATTGAAGTGCCATGTGCCCAGACACTAAAGTCGAGGGTCACAAGTTTGCAAGTTATTGGCCGTAACAGTTTGGCCCTGGGCCTTCAGGCTGAACGCCCGCACTTTACGACACAACCCTTTGACCCTTCGGCTAATACCTACTGTGAAGTTTTAGAAATTTTGGCAATAAGTTTAGAATAAACCTTATTATCGAAGGTACGGTAAATCGCCAATATAACAGAGTAGACAAATTTTAAGATTCAATAAATATGCAATAACCAAGTAACCAAGAAACATGGGAATTGTTTAAATAGCGTATTAAAAATAGTTTTTATCACAATACAAGAAAAAATTCTGTTACATCATTCTTTTTAGAAGTAAACGAAAACATTTCTACGTGCTCTTCATGGTTTTCGCGCAGAGTTTGCAATATGAATTCCACTTCAGACCTTGTTTTTTTTATATTTTTTCCTAAACACAGCCTCCAATAACCTATCTCACTATTTAACCTAAGTTTATCAAAGTCTTGAACCTTCTTTGTGAACATCTGTCCTTGTCACAAACCCAGAAAGATTCCGAAAGTTATAATGTGTGGATAACATGAAAACAAACTAGATCGACCGTATTATAGCATTTTGATAATAACTTGTTTATAATGACTGGAATATGTTGAGTTATTTTTTTAAAATTTACTGTTTAACGCTCTTTTAATGTGCTATTTAACAAAACAATTCCCGTTTTTCTAAGCTACCTAGTTGTTTATTTATTTAATCTTCAAATATATTCAATAATTTATGACCACCCTATATTTCAATTTGCTTCTCTCTGAGCTAGTTCAATAAACATTTTTCATTTTTTAAGCACAACAACCTAAAAGCAGTGCAATAGTGCATCACATAGCAGTGCAAATGTGGTGCATTGCGCTGCATAGGTAAATCTGGTTAAAAATAGTTTATGAATGCTATAAAAGTAAAACAATACAAATCAAACTAACCATTATTTCATTCTTCTGTCAGGACACACTAACTCAACTTCAATTGTATGTATTATTTTAATAACATTTTTGTTTTTCCATAAGTTAGACCCAGATTAAGTTCGTGCAGTCAAAAGAAACATCACAACGGTTATTGAGCCGGATAGGTAAAGAGTTTCACTCAACCCCCGCTCAGCCCCAGACACCCCTTATGGATTAAGACGGATCGTTTGGACCTGTCGTTTTTAATCCACCAGGAGGGCGTCAGCTGTTTGTATTGTTATGGTCGTGCTTCCAATTCGATAATAAGAATCTTTTACCCTTCTCAACCAGACAATAACTCTTTCTGTAATATTACATCAATCCCTAGACTAATATTTCTAACTACAACATGTTTGTTTGATATTGAGTACAGTAAACGGAAAAGTGGTTTTCATCACTAGGACGGAAAGTGGTTTTTTGCACAATCACGCTTTATTCTTTGGAAATATCAATTAAGCACAGAAAAAACTCTTTCCGTCAAAGTTATGAATATCGTTTTTCATCATACTGCAAGATAAATTAGTAGTCTAATAACCTATTTAACAATAAATAAACTAAAGTATGATCATCTGTTTACGTTTAGTAGTTGACTTCCATCTTAAGTCAAATATTCCTTTAAAAAAGTCTAATGAGTTAAATGTCAATATCTTGCATTAAAAATTTAGTCTTCAAGTCATATTAGCCTTATTTGTTTCGGACGAGTAAATTTTTGCTTAATAAAAACGCAACTTTTGAGGTTAGCGCACTGAAAAACTAAACAGATGTTTCCGTTGCACGTTTAAAGGGCTATATAAAACTACGATTATGCGGACTACAGGCGAGAAAACATCTGTTCTGCGTGCACTGATGAAAATAAATTTAGTGAATACGAGATTAGTTTATAAACTGCATTCAAACTAATGCTGTCTGAAAACATTAACTAGAAATTATTGTGTAACCTTTTAGATTTGTTCATGTTCCTTTGTGTAATGTTCAGATTTGTCAGAAAATGTTTCATCAATAAAAATGTAAAAATAAATTTAAGACAACTAACAATGAATTTAGTCTTATTCAAAATAAAACAAAATCTAAAAGACAAAACAACAAGTATGACAGATCTGGAGTATATAGTATAAACTGCAATGACTGTCAACAACATTGGTCAAACTGGATGTAGATTCCTTTCGAGGTTTAAAAAGCATTACAAGCTACCAGATCCAATAACATGACCAGTCAAAGCTCAGAATATGCAGAACATATAATCCAGACTGACCATAGCTACTCAGGTATAGAATTGACAATGAAAATTCTAGATTTTGAAAACGAAGGAGAAAACCTCAATACCAAAGAAGGAATGCATATTTATGTAAACAATAGAAATGACGCTCGAACAATATTAAATGCAGGTACAAAAGAAAACCCCAATATTCGACAAAATCCTAGAACATAGAAATTGCTCTAAAAGGAATTTTAGATTATTAAATATATCATTTTATGTTTCGTTTATTTATAATATTAAGTGTAAGGTTATGTACTTTACACTGTAAACACGGCATGCAATGTCCGAAACACGTGTAAGTGTTAATAAAATGACATTCCCAATGGTACTGAGGTTTATTTTTCTAACTATAATAACTTAATATTTTATATAAAAAGTTTTATCTTAAATTAACTTATACGGTAGCTTCAATTTAGGTTATATACTTGTCACATACTTCATAAGAAACTTAAGTTTCGTAATTGTATTTCATAGATTAGGCCTACATTAATTGTATGGATTCATTAATAATATTTCATTGTATTTACATGGAGTTTAGGTATAAGCATCCTAATTTGTAACTGTCAACCCTTTTTAACACGTTTTTTTACACATCGACAGTAATGAACATTTCAATCCCAAATCTCTAGATAAGATAAAAATCGAGTAATCTTGTTAGTAAACTCATTTATTTAAATTCTAATATATTGCCTTTATCACCTGTTATGTCTGCTAGTTTTGGTTTATGGTGAAAGTAAATCTCCCAGATTAGGCCGTGAGAGGTAGTTTGGACGGCGAGAGAGTATTTCCCGGTAAACTTTGTTTAACGACCGCACTTTTATAGCCCGTAAAACCTCGTTACCTGTTTATTATTTACAAAGTGATGTAAAAGGTCATGGTTCGAGTGCTTAAGCTCGAAATAACACATTTTTCTATTTCATATTTAGTGACTATACTAAGAAAACAATTAGTTTAAGCAAGCCATATGGTTTTTTACAGATTTTAAGTATGTCTTAATGTTATTTAGAAACTTACATTTAATTTTTCTGCTTAAAAGATTTAACTTTTACCTATATTATATGGGTGCTTTTTAAAAAAAACACTCATAAATAAAATAACTGAATTTTATTAAAAATATATTTTTAGGAAGCACATGTACTTGGTTAATTATATTTCTTTTTCTCAAAAACTTTTTCCCTGTTCAGTTGGTGATCACTCACTAAATTGATTATTTTTATAAAAATAAATCAAATCAAATAGGTTGTGACTTTATTAATTCCTTATTTCACAACTATTTTCCTGATTATTGCTCTACTAAATTAATAAATTTAGTAAAGATTTTTAAGCCTTTGTCCAGTATGTTATTCTATCAATAGCAATCTCTCTCAGTACTACCAAAATAATAATGTAAGGCTGTTAATTTAGAATAAACTGCAAATAATATAAAGCTATCATTAATAATACAATTTATAGAATAAGTAGTATTCATTTTGCTAACATTAATCTTAGTTGTAATACCAAATCTACCATATTTAAATTGCGTCTTAAATTTGTAGTCACACCTCGAATAATACTGAATAAAAAAACAAGTGTAAATTTAGCCTTCCTGAGATCTTTACGAGGAAAAGAAATATGATCTTTTGTCGGGACAACAATAACCAAACGTCTGTGGGAAACAATGGCTGGTGACCTGAAAATCTGAGTTTCTTGGCTGTGATTTCGTAATCTTTGTCACTAAGACATATAGGTTTAACACAGTTTTCGGCATTGATGGTGTAAATAGAAAAAAACCATTACCCAAGAATGGACGTCGACATGTTGATACTTTGTTAGTCGTAAAACATTACCAGTAGGACCCCTATGTTGGTTGTGTAAATTAAATAAAAAATACAAGAAGAATATTTTTATGTTTTATTTCTAGCTCAACTTTTTTGTTGATAATGTCATAAAAACTCGAAATATACTTTATTATAAATGTAATCAATACACTATTACATCAAATATATTAGAAAACGCCCTTTGAAACAATTTATAAAATAATATCCAAATTATAAATATCTACTTTAAATGTAAAAAGGGTATTATAAGTTCACTTTGAATATTATAGATTGATCAAAATCCACACATTCAAGCTAATTTTAATTAATATTTGAAAGCCAAAAAAATCGAGTAAGAAACCGTCTAAAATATAAAAATATATCAAAGAAACTTAAAAAAGAATGCAATTAGTGTCAATTCCTGAGAGAGGAGAAGAATGTTGGATGGTCCGGATAAATTTAGTAGTTTGACGATACAATGATCTAAATCCAGCGGCTCGGACCTACGTTCAACACAGTCTAGGCCAAGCGCTCGCGCCGCCGCCGCCGCCGCCCCGCTCCGCCATTGTGTTGTGTTGTGTTTTGTGTTCGATGTATTGTTTTCATATTGTCATTTGTTTGTGTTGTCTGTGTCGATGAAGAGGTGTGTGTACCCCCAATGTCCACAATGTGTAGTGGTGTGTCACTCGAAAACACTGGTATGTTTATGATGATTTCACAATTTCTTTGTTGAAATGTTTAATTTGCTTAATGTTTCTGCTTAAATGGAACAAATATTCGTAATCGTTTCATGTAATCAGAAGAACTTAGGCCTTAGGATAAAAACTGTTCCAAAATGGACTTGAACGTATGAGGTCTAGTTAAATGTGTTAATGTATTGTTTGCTGATCCGGATCCATCAATTGTTACAGTCAAATTACTATCATTGATTAAACACACCCCTTGTGGAATAGGCAAGTCAACATGACTCTTGACTTTAAATATTTCTCAATAAAAATCAACAAACATAAACATTGAAGATGATATCAGCTCTAAAATCTACAAGTATTGCTGTACTAATTATCCATAAAACAAAATAGAAACGGATGTCCAAAAATAATTTTTATAAAAGGTGAAGTACTGTAAATGCCACGAACCTCATGGATTAGGGTACACTGTTTAGATCAAGATCTTAAAATTGAAATCGCCTAATCTATAAATTTATATTATAGGTTGTTACATGTCTTGTAAATCGATACGATTTCTATATTCTAAATTCTTTTCACAGTACGCATTCTTCCTCCATTCTACGACCTGACATACTGTTTGTTGTTTATTATTGTTCCAAAATGGTGTTATTATTGTTTATAACACTTCCATAATCCTTTGAATTTTAACACTAACAAAGCCACCATGTCGTTAAAACAGTATTTTAGATGTCCAAAGTTTTACCCACTCGGTGGCTGCAACGCACGGGGCAGTTGATCACGCAGGATATAAAAGTCGACGCAGTTTGAGTTATTGAGTCTAAGGCTTATGTATCCCTGGGGCCTCCTTCCCTACCCATGCCTTCTGATGTTCCGGCTTTTCTTCCGGGTAGGGATGCTTAAACCAGTTAACACGTGTACTAAGGTTTTCATTTTTAAAATTAAGAATAATTCTAACACTCTATTCAAAATTAGACTGTAAAATACACATTTATGAACGTTAAACTTTGAGTACCGACGTACCGATGACTAATTAATGTTATTTTAGTTGAATACCTTAGTTTAATAAACTTTCCTGTTTGGACAGTTAGTACCAGAGGACGAACGCTAGGCGACATACTATTGTTTCAATGAATAAACACTACATCTGAAATTACAAATGTAAGTAAATAATAAAAAGATTCCACAGGTTTAATACTGACACATTTTTCTTAATTTTTAATATACAATAGTAAATATAAAAATGTTTTTTATTGTTTTGTCATTACCATCATAACATCCCAAAAGAGTATATTTTTCATAACAATATCTGTATCAATTATGGGATTATTTAATAAAAACTTATATCTTTTGTAATGTTATTTTTATGAATATTTATTATGCAAAAGAATAAATTGTGTCAAATTTAATGTGTATTTAAGTTCTTATTCAAAATTACATCAAAATTAATTCAAAATTGCACCAATATCGCCCATTGTTCTTGACATTTAATTGTATTAATTGGTCAAATAGACTTATCTTGTATTATTTTGATCGTTGATAAATTATCATAAGCTAATAATTAACTGAGGGTAAACTCAAATCTAGTGGCAATATCATGTACTCCTGCAAAATAATTAAATAATTAAGTAAAAATATATAATTAATATGTAGTTCCTGTAATTTAAATATCTATTGCATTATAGCCGTAAAATGGATACAACTTAGTTTTTTTTTTTGCTTTTTTTTTGGAAGCAGTTAACACATGTCATTCCTGCTAGACTTGTGTTCTGCGAGTTAATAAACATTTAACTTTATGTGCTTTGTACTAGTATTTCAGATACTTTCAGTTTTACATTTACATGTTTTAAATTAGATCAAACATGCGAGAAATCATTTGGCTACAAAGCTACTCCACCCTATACAGAAGTAGACAAAAAGTATTGCTTGATAAAATAAATCGGTAAATCGTGATTGTAGTTAGTTTTATTGTAACAACATAACATAAACATTGAAGATGATATCAGCCATCTCATGATATCAGAATCACAGTACAAAAATGCGTACTATGAGAAGACTCAAGAAAAATCGTTGATTTACAAGACATATGTAAAAACTATCTTAAGCTTTTAAAAACTTACTAAACAAAGCATTTTTCGCCATTAAGAACCAGCGATATCATGGTTAAAATTAGAAATGTCAAACGACAAAATTGTTCTTAACTATATAACAAATATCCGTTCTTTGTAAAATTTGACATTAAATACTCATCAAAAGATCGTTTGGTTTTCAAGCCATGTTACATATTTAAGTCAATTTCTCAGTTAAATCACTTCCCATTATGTAAGAAAACCTCATAAGCCTTAAACTGTCAATATATTGGAGAGGTTAGTGAGAGAACGAAAGCTAAGTAGACCACGTGCACTAAATAGTCGGGGGAAATGGGTTTAAGAGGATTGGTAATCCAACGCTTTTCCTCACCTGCAGTTAAAACACCTAATTATAGCTGACAGAAGTAGAGCGGCCGTGAATCTTTAACGTCCCACGCAAACTCTGATATCTAAGTTTATATTTTGACTAACTTTGTATTTACTTATAAACTAACATGTTTTCATTATTTAACACTCTTCTATGAACTTATTTAAGAAAGTAATTATTTTCATAAATAAAAATATTTACTTAAGAATATCTTTTTAGCACAGAGATATATTTTAAAACAATTTCTTAGTAATTTGTTCAGTTTTCTGAGTGTATTTAACCTTATCTGGTTTATTTTATTAGAAGATAGTCTTTTTTGGACTTTTTTCCATGTTTCACACACATCTTTAATTTGCCATGAAACTGTTTAAATCCTCAAACTTCAGGGAAATTCTCAGGATTATATGGTAAATATATCACATAACTTGTAATACAGTTTTACATATTCATCGAATAAATTTAAATACACACCATCTTATTAATTTTCCTGACTAGTAATTAACAAAAATATGCATCGAAAATTAAAATGTGCATAAGTAAGTAAAAAGAATCAATTCCTTTCACTGCTATTTAAATTTAGATAAGGCATGAATTTATACTAGTTTATATTCTCATACGTGAAGATTTTTTGTTAAAGCAGATCCTTTCTTATCACTTGACCATTTTTGTACCGTTTGAGTTGTCAAAAAATTTGTACCAGTCCTTTAGTTTTGCAATAATGTTCAGATTATATATATTACTATTCTGAAGGTCATTGGCAGCTCTTAAACGGTTCTGTTTTTTGTACATTGATAACAATGGGAATACTTTTTATTGAATTAAAAAGCATAGCTGTTGATAGGAAAACGTAGTAAAACAGAATAACTTTTAAGTATGATAAAAGTAGAGTACAATCAATCAAACTACAACAGAACTAAAATTTCAACAGAATTAAGTGGCTTAATGAAGTGCATTGCGCTGCAGGTATATCTATATTTTTAAATATTTGACACGGAGAATGCTTTTTATATTTAATTTCAAACTAAAACATCTGTTGAGAGTAGTATATATTATACTCAATAGTATAACAGTGTAATACTTGGTATAGTTAAAACCAGAATAGAAGCAATCCAACGAATGAAATGTCAACTCAATCTGATAAATTTGGTCCGTTGATCTGTACTATGTTTGATTTCTTCTGTCCAAAACCAATCAAAATTGTGCAAAAGTTTTAACATGTATCTTTGTGTGCACATGTTTCCTTTCACAATACAAACAAGATCTTAAGTGCAACAGTGTTGTTACACAAATCAAATAATCGTTGGATCCTAAGAACAATATTTACTCAGAACAGTAGCAACAGATAAGAAAAGCAAACATGGCTTAAACACACAGACAGTCAAATGGTATCATCTTTGTAAACAAACACTGAATTGAGATTAATACACAGTGAAAGTCGGGCCGTCTGTCAAGAAGATAAAGAATGTGGGCAATTATGTTTTGTCGACAAAGCTGAGGAGATTTGGCAATCTCACAAAGAGTAATGGAGAGAGTGGGGCTATTCTAGGCACCACCTCATCATTCGCTCCATTATGTTGAATAGATGTTGTATTATAGTAGTGTCAAATTGTTGGTGCTGGCCCAGTTCAAGGTCACCTGAGGGATGACGTCATCGAGGTCAATGACCTCACCGATGACGTCATCGATGACGTCATCGATTGCGTCATCGATGACGTCATCACTAATGACGTCATTTCTATGACGTCACACCCATGACGTCACAGAAATGACGTGCTGATGACGTCATCACCCCTTACGTCATCAAAATGACGTCACCGACGCCACTGAGGTCAAGGTCACGCCGAAACTTAAAATTTTTTGGCACTTTTGCCGTTTCTCGCACTACGCTCCGAGTTTCAGTCAGAGTCCCCGTGACCTTGACCACTTGGAGCGAATTTTCGACGAGAAACGGCAAAAGTGCCAAGTTAAACTCGAGTTTCTGACATGACCCTGCCTAAATGGGCAATCGGTTATCCCTCAGGTGACCTTGAACCAGCACAACACCAACAATTTGATATTACTGTGACCTTGAAAAACCTAACAACGGAGCGCCGACACCGATGCGCACCCCACGACAGCCACCGAGTGACTGACTGTCAGGCTCTGTGTACTCTAGGTATATGGGGAAGTGGAGGGGGAAATCTCAAGGTCATCCAAATGGAGTTTTAAAAAAGTTGAAGAGTAGAAAGACTACTCTTGTGCTTCCTGGGCGACCTCATCAATTTCCAACGGATCTGTAAACCAATCCGATCTGTAGCGGCAGGAGTCCAGAAAACAGGTGCACCACCCATCAGGTTGTCCGTAGCACTTCCGACAATTGGTAAGATTGGAGAAATGAAATTTAATACACCGCTGCGGACAACAAGTGTAAAAGTAGTTGGATTTGTAGATTTTGAAAGTTTGTAGTACCGGTGGTGGCAGCTGTTGGTTCTTGCATCTACACCTGCAACATCCAAAGCATTCACATTGCCGGCAGGCCAGCCCGTCCACTTGCCATCTTGGTAGTAGGAAACACTTGCCCTCGCAGCAATAGGTTGTCCCTGTCTCTTCCTCCCAAAGCTTCTTTGCACAATGGACGACGCCTTGTATCTCTAAACACTTATGCTCGCAACATGAGACACGCTTAGTTTCCATACTTGATGTTGCTTTGGCGAGGGAGCAAGATGAAGTGATGCCGTGGTCAGCAGGAATGGAGCTTATATAAACTAAGGTGAGTGGAGGGGGAAAGGTCAAGGTCATCCAAATGGAGTTTTAAAAAAGAAAAGAGTAGAAAGACTACTCTTGTGTATCTATAGCGATTTCATTGATAGTGAGTGCTTCTGTATGCCAAGTTGATCTGTACTGACAGGCTCCTAAATAATGTTTGCAAAAACCTGCAAAATGATTGTTGCACAATTTGCAGCCAGTTAGCTGTTTTAATGTGAATTCAATGCAACGTTCAGGGCAACAAGTGTACTTATGCCCTCTCATCTGGTACACATGGAATGTCTTCAACTCCGGTTTCGGCTTCTTCCAAGACTTGCACTTACACATGCATTGACCAAAAGCTTCACATTTTCTACACGCCAGGCCATCCGCAACATCAATGTCATTCGGCCATGAAAAACATTTCCGTTCGCAACAGTAGTTGAGTTGACTCTCCATGTTGCTGTGGTGAAGGTGCGCGATGAAATGATGCTGCAGTCATTGAGAGTGCACCTTAAATAAACTCGGTGGAGGGGGAAAGGTCAAGGCCATCCAAACGGAGTTTTAAAAAAGATAACTAGTCGTCCTCCTCCTCCTCCTCCTCATCCGTTGTACTTAGAGAGCTGTCAGACGAAGAGCCCCGTGCAGGTGCTCCCCAGATGAAAAACAAATCAATTTTAAAACGAAGACCAGGATCTTGTATCATCAATTCCTTTAATTTGTCACATACTAAGTCGACCTTGTGTAAGGTGTCAACAACAAGCTTCCAATTCGTTGGTTCAATATAACTTGTAGTAGAGTCTGCCTCGCTGATAACCACATCCTCCGGCCGTATTGGAGTGTAAAGATGTGTAAAGTTCTTTGGCTGTAGCAGAGGTTCAGGCTGGCTGGAAGTGGAAGGTTGAGTGTGGACCCCTGTCGCATCGAAATCCATAGTCATTCTACATTCAATGTTGGGGTTTTCGTTTAATACATACACCAATTTCTCATGCAACATATCCACTTCTGCCGAGTCTTGCAGATGAACATTCCAGGAAAATGGCCATTCTTCATCCGTAGTGGAGTCAACTCGAGAAAGAGTGCTGTCCGCCATGATAGCTAAACAAGGAATGATGTGAGCTACAGACTGTGGTAACAGTATTGAAAAGTAGAGGGGGTAAACCAAAAGTACGTGGAGGGGGTATTTTCAAGGTCATTTAATTTAGGTTTTAAAAAAAGGAAATAGTGGAGGGGGAATTCTCAAGGTCATCCAATTTAGGTTTTAAAAAAAAGGAATGAAGCTTACTCCTCTTCAGCCTCGTTGTCCCCTGCATCTTCATCAGCCTCATCTTCATCGACGTCAGACTCGCCGTAAGGATAGATCGGGGACATGGGCGAATATTGTGGAGATTGTTGACCGTTGTTGTCGTCCCCTTGCATTCTAACTTGGGACCAATCATAATTTAAATTCATTTGTATTATGATCCCAGGGTTGTCCCGCAGTATTTCCTTCATACGTTCGCAAATTGACTCCAAATAGTGTACACTATCGATCGACAGTGTCCAACCCGTACTTGTACCGACATCAGTAGTGGAGTCAGCTTGGCTGATGGTGTTGTTGTCTGCCATGGTTGCTTGTCGGACAAGGAATGACGGTTGATGTGATGCTCATGCAGGAACATGGTGAAGTGGTGGGGGGTGTGGTGGAGTAGTGGGGGAATTCTCAAGGTCATCCAAACGGAGTTTTAAAAAAAGGAAAACTTACAAAGTAACATTGAAACTTTCCAATTGATGGTGGCGAGCGTTTTCTTCTGCAACCTTGCCGACACATGTGACTATGCCGTACAGTATGAAAAGTACAACCATAATAAGGCCGAACAATAAAAGATAGCCGTTGACTATCATGATATTTTCTGAGTGGATCTGTTTTCTTCTTATCGCCCTCTCCTGCATCCTCTTCTCCAACTCGTGGACGAAGTCACAACATGCGTGAGGACACCTTTCATCTGTTGGTAGGTTTGCCATTGTTGATGTTGTCGGTGTGGCTGTTGAAGATGGAATGAGGTTTCCAATTGCGATGTGCCATGTACACCAATAGTCAAGTGGTGGGGGTAACAAAGCAGTGGAGGGGGAAGTTTCAAGGTCATCCAAATTGTGTTTTAAAAAAACCTATCTTGTTACTGAGCTTATATGTCAGTAACAAGATAGGTGTTTCTGCTCTTTTACTTCTTTAATATAATGAAAAAATATACATATTCTACAATGGTTAGGACAAGAAATACAACTGCTAGTCAGCTGAAGTAGTCCAAGTTGTCTGGCTCGGTCTTCATGGACGCTGGTGAGGAAGCCGTCGAGGAGTGTCCAGGCTCTTCCTTTGACTGCCGGGTGTTCCGTATATTGCAAGCGTAAACTTGCACATTTATACGGTAGCCTCGTGCCACCATCAGCTGCAACTCCTTGTATAAGTCGTTTAGCTCCTGCTGAGTCTTGATGCTCACCTCCTCGTAACTTGCGCAACTAACGTTCAGAGACATCTTGATGTTGCTAGGTTGGCTGCTGGAGTAGAAATGAAGCCGAGGCACAGCGCTTGGAGGTACATGAAAAAGTGGTGGGGGTAATAGTGGTGGGGGTATAGAAAATCCAATTAAACAGTTCTAAACTTTTTCCATCGATACAATGGAATGGAACAAATAGCGCAGGTGTCCTTGTAATTTTCAAATCGAAACAGTGGCGCTAGAAATCCGAATTGTTTTATACCACCATCCTGTACGAATCGCCGAAGGTCTCTGACGGCGGCCTCGCCACAAGGCCTACAAAACTTTTCCCCGTCGTGGAACTTATACCAGGAGTATTCCGAATACCCTGTATTTTCCCTCCTGTAGCGTTTGACATCTTCTTTTATTGTTAGTGGGATGTTGTCTTGTAAACATGTTGGGAACAAGTCCTTGTGAGTTATAACTCGTTGTATGCAAAGCTCGTACAAGGTGCTCATCGTTTGCTAGTTGGCAACAGACTGACCGTTTTTCGCATCCAAGCAGGTTTGAATCCTAGTGCGGTAGTGGGGGTAATTACAGTAGTGGGGGTAATTGTGAAATGCAAAGGTCAAAGGTCAAGGTCACCCGCGAAGTTTAAAAAAAAATGCAACATATCAATACGTGAAGTCTGTCACATATTGATATGTTGCATTTTTTGTTTTTTTTTATTTTTTTTTTTGTCTTTTATGATTCGTTTATTTATAAAACATTACAACAACAACATATGTACAACATTAAAACTTAAATCTAACACTGCTGCTTGTCAGCGATGTGGATGGTCAACTCTGTAGAATTGCTACCCGTGCAGCCGTGGGACACCAGGTATAGACACCCGGGTTGAATAGAGCGAAGATCCTCGTTTTGTAGAAGATGGACGAATCTCTTGGGCAGGTACACCTGGAACTTTGGTTCATCCCCCGGAGTAAACGGTGCCTCGCTGAGACTGCAGCAGATGGCCTCCCCAACTGTAGTCTCCATCTTCTTCATAGCATGGATTATGTAGTGCTTCTCGTCTTTTAGTTCCGAGCACTTCTTTACAGGTAATATTGTTGACTTGGAGTAAGCATTGAACTGCTCGACCAAAGTCTGAAGGAACTGGTGAGATGCCATGGTCAGGTTACAGATCGTCTTCTTGCTCGGAGATGTTGTCGTCTCGGAATCTCGAGTAATACTCATGCCAGGTCCCTGTCTGCTCCCCACTTATATACTCTCCGTTACCCCCACCACTCCCTAATTCCCCACTTTGAAGGTAAGAGGCGAGTTTATAGGCATTTTTCAAAGCGCAATGTCTATCTTTATCATGTTCTGGGCTTTTTGTACAAATACATATGGTTTCCAGCATGTATTGATAATTCTTATCCAATTCCACATCATTAACCGGAACATGAGTAAATCCTTCGATCCATCTTTTCTTTTCCAGCCCCTTTGTGTAAATATTGGTAAACTTGTCTGAAAAGTGATGCATAATGTGATACAAGTCCGTGTAACTTGTAAAACCATCATACCAATCGATATGATGGAAGTGTTTTGAAATCCATCTGTTGGTAGTAGCGGCTTTACTAGTTAAAGACGAATAAGAACATGGTGGTTTAAATAAAAACGAATAAGGAACACTTGTATTCATGTCCAAAAACACAAGTTCTTTTATAATGAATCTATCATCATTACCACGAAACGCTTGAAACTCAATAATACCAGGCTTGGACTTTACTTGTTGTTCTTCTCCCTTGTCCATTTTGAAGGTCACACGTCTGCTCATTACGAAGTCAGGAGGTCAACTGATTTCCACACCACGGTAGGTACTACTTTTATACCAGGCCGTACAGTTGTTGGCGCGTTGGTGTATATTTAACGTGGGCACCGTCCCCAATAGGCCTAACCCCACAAAATGTTGGTTATTGTTTTAAAAACTAACCATTGTCATTTAAGTTTCCATCTTTATATTTTCCTTATTTTCATTTTCATCACTAACACTTGATTCTTCTCCTCCATCTTCCTCCTCTTCCTGTTTTACTGATTTCTTATGTAGTTGAGCGTACTTTTCCAATTGTCTCCACATTTGTACTTCATGAGGAACTCTATTAAATATAGAAGTATCCACAGGTCCGTATAATATAGGTGCGTCCGGTTGTTTGTCCAATGTGTCTTCCAGATAATCTTTAATAATCGAACTTGAAAACACCAGTTGTCTCAAGTATCTTGTTATAGGTTCAGTAGCACAAGTTAAAATGAAAAACTCCTCTCGATTAAGTTGAATTTTGTTATCATGTCTTGTTGTGTCTCTAAACCGTAGCTGATGATCACCACGTTGTTTAATGATATCAATTTCCACATTTGAATCCAAAAGTCCTACTCTTGTCTTTCTTCCAAACATGTTACTACTTAAATAGCATTCTAGTAGATGCAAATGTTTCATAAACGATTCCCAAGCACTGTCCGTAAACAAAATCATTTTGGGTCCATGAGTTAAAATTACAGTAGGGGAATAATCTGTAGATTTCATAACACCGATTAAAACACTTTTATCCAAACTGGAAGAGATTGGGTAAAATATTCGCAAAAATACCTCACTCAATATGTTTGGAGAAATATTATCTTCAATATCCCTTTTTCTCTTTTGTATAGTCTTTCTTCTTTTACCTTTTTCTTCAACATTATTACTGGCGTGAAGTTGTCCGCAAACGTTTTGTTCACCTCCTTCCTGGTGACCTTGAGGATCTAAAAACTCAGATATCTCCTTCTCAATATCTACCACATTTTCAGGTGTACCACTAGGAGAAGCCATATTGAATACGATGCTACCCATACAACAGTAGGCAACAAACTGATGAGGAGCGGTCTGTACGCTCTGCTTTTATACTCGCGGAATGAAACAAAACCGGTTCTTACAATACATTTTTAACAATTCCAGTTAAAGGTGTGTATGTTACGATTTTATCATGTAGAATTAAACAGTATGCAGTTGTATTAGCCGGTATAGCATCGTTGAATTCCATTTCTATTTTTATATCCACACTTGAAGACTTTACTGATTCATTTTGTTTAGAACAATCGATTACAACTATTGGGTAGGCATCGAAATATTTGTCAGGTGGTAATAAAGGTGTATTTGTTTTACCGTAATATGAACTTTGGAATCTCGCGTACATATCGTACAATATACTGTATTTTTTCTTAGTGAATGACACATTTAAATTGTCGTATGGAAAGAATTGTGAATTTAAATAAACTTTAATATTTTTCAAGTCACAATGATCAAATTGTCCTGCATGTTTAGTAATGTCGTCTCTTCTACCTGTTTGTAAACCAAATATAATATATCTGGCTCGTTCTACATAATTCGATGTTTTAACAGTCCAAGTGTGTCGATCCGTAGTAGGTAAACTGGGATGCTCATGAAATTCCCAACTTCTAAATGGAATAACAATATCACGATCGGCTTTTAATTTTCTTAAAAGTAGCATTCTATGCTCGTCAGCCAATTTAACATGTGGAACTCTCCATACAATTTTGTCTAATTTTAATTTCCATTCTAAAGTCGCATCTGTAGTAGCATCTGCAGCTTTAATAATGTCTTTATCGTTAGAAGATCTCAACAAAACTAATTCTTGTTTAACGTTTAATATTATTTTCCTATAATCTTCAGCAAAACCAAGCAGCAAACGTAATGGAATATGAAAATCAAAATATCCATTTGGATTTGGAGTGATCGTGTCAATTGTAGGTAATACCCATCCGGCAGGTTTAAGTAAATTGGTTTCATTGGGTGTTATAGATGTTAATCCTTTTAAAGTTGTCGTAATACCTACTTTTTTAGTGGAATCAACTGTTACACCTGATATTTCATATCTAATTTCATCAAATAGGAAAGCCATAGGATTATTTATAAATGGAACTGTTGTACCAACAGTAGTACCGTCCTTTTTAGTAACTTGTCCTTCAATATATAAGTAACTTTCACATGGTAGTGTGTAAATGTCTTGATTTTGTATGGGAATACGAATTTCATCGTTATTGTTTAATTTCGATGAAGTGTAAGGGTTGTGGGTGTGATATTCTTTTTCCCATAGGGTTTCGTCGAATGTTGGACCCTGCGCTATATCCAGTATATCCATACTCGGTTAATTTTAATCCAATTCTCTCTAAGAAACGAATGTTCTCGCGTGTTAACTCCTCCACAGCTGAAGAGCTACTAATGCGGTTTCCCGTAGGTTGTTCGCTTTTAAATGTTAAACCCATGGTTTTGTATTAAAGTGTCGATTTTAAATGTAATCTAATCGTAATAGGCTCTTCTCTGAAGTCTACCAAGTTACCGTCTTGATCCAATACGCTCAACACGATGTCTGAAATGAAAGTGGTGTTCAACGGTAGATATACCAGGTTTTGTGGCTTTTCAACAATTTTAAATCCAGGTGGTACACTTGGGTAAAAAGTATGTATGATGTGGGTGTTAGCCCCATCCCTGTAAGCACCTTGTATAATGTTACAAGTTATGTCTATACTATTGACTTTTAATATTGTTACTGTTTTCTTACCGGAATGTGTTACATCTGGTTCTAAAACAGGCTCATCGTTGGAAAATCCTAATAAATCACCAATTGAGTTTGGTTGAGTGAAATCTATATAATATTTGGAAGTAATTTCAGCTTTCATCGTATTATTATTACCTTTTAATGTTATATTGTCTTTTCCCATTTTAGTTTGCAAAAATTCATTTATATGATCAATTTCATAAGAACCTGTGGGTAACCTGCACTCTTGTAAGTCTGTAAATTTTCCACTGGCATCCTTTCCCTTATAATAATGCAATATGTTATTTTTACCTTCCGTAACATTGGGAATAGAGTTGTACGTTGTAAAATCCAATAGTGCCGCCTCCCAAAACCTTCCTTTTTGCAAGCGTAACGCTGGAAAAAGGATACTTCGTAAAGTGGACGATTTTCCTGTTAATGATACCGTATAGGAAGACATCTCAATAGTGACTGATACTTTTAGCTAGAAATTCCAAACATAAATGGCCGCATATTGAAGTATTATCAGGTTGTTCTCTTTTATAGTTATAATATATGTTTTTAGCAGATTTAAAGTAATTTTGAAGTTCTTTTGGTGGTGGCAAATTACCGAAACTATCAAAATAATATACATTGTTATTTAGTTTCTTATAACAAACCCAATGGGTGCCAGGCCCTTCAGTATTATCCAAATTTACAATTCCAGTCTCATTTTGCCACATTTTCTTTGGTAAACTGTCTTTCATAAACACACCGCGGAAAAATGGTATTTTTAAACAGGAAATATATTTAAATAATTCAATATTGGTTAATGCTTTATGTGGTATGACCAATTGATTTCTTTCATTTAATATGCACGATAAGGTCTTAGGTAAAGACCTGCCCCGTTTTTTACCCATTGACCATACGGTGGGCTTCTTCCTGCCTTTTCTTGTAGATCGTCGTCTTCTTTTTATATTTCCTCCATGTTTTCTTGTGGTTGACCTCCTTTTTACTCTCCTTCTCCTCCTTCTTCCACCTCCTACTGCTGTTTTAGCCTTCATACCTGCTGTTACTGCTAAAGCTGCTGCTTTTTCTGCTATGCTAGCGTCACTTGATTTTACTCGTTGCCAAGCTATGTCCGCAAGCTTTTTGTCAGCTATTGATCTATTTTTGAATCGGCAAACGTGGAATATGCGATATCGTGTTCTTTACAAGCCTGATCTAACTTGTTTATGCCAGGATCGCCTCTTTCCAGTCGTTTTTTCAATTTAGTTCCTGGTCCGCAATACTGATAACCTCCTGGTATATGAAATTCGTATGGTAATGCGTCTATTGCTCTATTTACTATGGATCCTACTGGAATTTGTTTTAAAGCTTTACTTAACAGAGAAACCGCTGTGGACGTGATCCCACCTCCTTTTCTTGCAGTGTCTCGATATGGACTGATGTACTTGAACGTCATTATTGTCCTTTTATAATGGCAATGTGCAACTCATGTGTTAACTCTATGACAGGTTGCACATAAATGAAGTCATTTATTGAGTTATTTACTTAAATATCAATATCACCCCAATCTGATGATCTAAACTGTTTCGTTTTAGGGTTAATAAAGTATTTATTATAAATTTCTCGTTTAATATACTCACCTCTCATGGATTCAGCATAAGTATTATGACCTGATTTTCCTTGAAGAATATCTGGTGTAAAATGATTGTGTAAATCAAATATCGCATTACCTAAAACTTTTACAAGAAAATTAACAGTGACAGCATTATCTACATGTTCAGGGTCTTTAAGGTTTGTTATACGTTTATTATTACAATTATACACTTTACTATCCTTTAATGATGTTGTAATGGTCTGTCCTACAGTTGCAGCATCATTTGCTTCTCTTCCTTGTGCCAAGTCTCTTATCACTCTATTTTTACATGTAAACCATCTAAAATATCGATCTGGATCTAGATGTACGGTTTGTGATAAAGCAGCTGCATCTTGTTTTTCATAACCCCATCCCATATTTGATAACTTTTTATCCATGCAATCCCAAGCATCATTTTTGTATGTTAATAAATTAAACTTTTCATTACCTTGAACAAATTCATCCCCTTGCTTCGATACTACTTGATCTTGTTTTACAAAAGAGGTTGTTTCTTGTTTTAAGGTTTCCATCATTTGACCCACTGTTGCACCATCTGATGGCGCCGAACCATCTTTAACATTTGCTAAACAATTATTAAAACAATCTATAACCCCTACATCACGTATGATGCAATGATCTTTAATATATTTTAGATTTACAGCATCGTTTTCAGTTTTTGGATAGCCTATATCATTAATAACAAATTTATAAAAAGAAAATCCATCTTTTGTCTTTTCAGGTATCAAAGAATGTAAATAGCGTCTATTTACGCTGTCTTTTGCATCTTTAGGGTCATCTACGTTGGATATACGTTTATTGTTGGCACTATACGTTTTCCCATTGAATTTTAACGTATTTTTTAATTCAGATGACAAATAACCTTTGTTTATCGCATCACCATTTTCATTTGGTTTACCAACGTTGATAATTCTATGATTTTCCGCGTCATATGTGTTATTTTGTAGTTTTAATGTTGGCGATATCTTTTCCTTTAATATTTTTAGATTTATTGCATCGTTTTCATCCGAAGGATCTTTTATGTTTTTTAACCTTTTATTACTCATATCATAATCTCCATCAGGTGTTTGTGGTAAACCAGCACTTCTTTTTAAACTATTGGCATAATATAACCCATCCGAGGAGTAACGTCCGAACTTGTCGACACTCATAGTGCAACTGAATAGTATTCTAGGGAGTAACGCATTTTTATGAGATTACCCCACGGTTTCGGAGTTCATCCACTAAAGCCACCCATTCGTTTTCCAATCCAGTATGACCCGCTTCTTTAGCTTCATGTATTAGTTTCATTCTATCAACCAATTTATTGATATTATTGTAATAAATCACATTTGTGTTATACAGTTTCTTCATTAAACCTGTACCTGTAACAGACTTGTTTCTTTTTCTTGGTTCTGTAGCACTTATATCCAAAGTGGATGACACAAACCTTCGTTTTACAGGTTTTCTTGGTATTATTGGCATTGGTTGTCTTCTCGTTGTTGGTATTAACTTGGATACAAATTCTCTATATTTTAAAGACTTTGATCTAAAAACAGGTTGGTCAGCTGAATACTTCCTCCTGTATGCATTAGTTTGTTCCAAAATCTTTTTATATGCTTCCATGTCTTTTTCTTTAACTAACAATTCTAAAGGCTTATTTTCAAATAATAATTCAAATAATCCTCTTGTGCCCTTATATCTTTGATCACCAACAATAATATTATCATGTTCATCAATGTTTACCGGGCTATTACCAACCATTAAACCCTCTTCTGTTAATCTTACTCCATAACTATGGTAGTTTTTATTAGGGTTTGTTCCAGCTAACATTTTTATCATGTATTTCCTTCCTAAAGGTCCTTTGTTATGAATGTTTTCACCCAACAAGCTTATGTTTGACGGACCTTCCCTTGCTTCTTCTTTTTCCTCTTCACTAGCAGTTGATACAACTTCATGTCCTCTTTTGGCTTTTACTTCATATAATTCTCTTATTCCACTATAGTCTGGTGATTCTAGCTCTCTTTCGGGTTCTCCACCGGTAAAACCACTATATGTAGAGGATTCCGGGTCTTCATCGCTAAAATCTTCTGATTTTACATTTTCTCTTTCAAACTTTGTAATAGGTGCAATCGCATCTCCTTCCAATACAGGTTTAGCAAATTTTTTGTTTAATTGTTTCAAGGGTTCAGTAATAGGTTTAAAAGTAGATTCAAGGAATTTCTCCCTCTCGCTAATACCTAGTTTCAATGCTCTGTTTTTAGCCCGAATAGAATCACTAAGTGATTTTATTTCTTTTACTAATTTTTCTTGGTTAACCATGTTTGTAGCAAGACGTGTTGTACAACAATGAATGTGTTATACCACGTTTAATGTATTAATATAAATTTATCAAATCCTATCCTGTATCGACCATTGTTTAGCGGTTGTTCCTTCATAATTGTTAGGAACCCATACTTTTCAGCCCAAGCCTTTCCACACAACTCTTTAAATCGTTCAAATGTCATATCCGCATTTACATGATCAAAATATGTATGTTTTAGGTTGGTTTCGTCCTGTTTAAATACAATTAACATGTTTGCATTGTCTCTAATGAGTTGTTTAGGTATTTTGCTGTAAGTTTGGCCAATATAAATGCTATCTATGTTGTTATGTCGACCCATAGCGAAGTAATTCCTTATTGTGTTTTGGTTTTCACAAGATACATCGTCGAATATAAACACGGAGAATGGTTTAGCTTCTTGTGGCTGCATGACACTCTCGCTTGCATTAAACTTTAAATATTTAACTTCAGGCACATTAGTCAGTATTTTTTCCAATAATTGATACTTTGGTTGTTGTAGTGATTTTGAAAATACATATAGATTGTTAAATCGTAATCCTTTAGGGTTTGTAATCAAATTGAATACTACATTAGTTTTTCCACAGTTGGAAGGTCCGGTAACCAGACAACGAACGGTGTTTGGTAACAAATTGCCATGCTTCCCACTATTGAATTCTGAATTATCCACTGTGAGTTCATCTATATTATTAATAGTAAAACTCTCTTTTTGTGGTACTATCTCCATCCTTTGTAATGGTTCAACCTAAAATGATTCTCTATCGTTATATCAAATCCTTTTTAGGTATCCAAGAATCTTCCGTCTTATTAAATCCTAACCATCGTACTTTGACCTTATCTTTTTTCCGTTGCAACACCTTTTCAACTAAATATACATCGCCTACTGTTGATTTTAACATTTCATGTCCATAAAACCCTCCTTCAAGCAATTGTCCTTTATTATCTTTTAAAATATATGTCTCAGGTACTGTAGGTTGTACTTTGAATACAGTAAAAACCTCATTGGTCCAATTTGGCAGGTATCTTTTACTGAATACACCTTTATATTTACTTATTCGCACTTTATCACCCACATTAAATTTTTTAGGCTTTAGTTTTTCAACTTTTGGTTTAGTATTCGTTTTTATACGTTTTAATACAAGGTTTTCATTTTTACTAGTTACTTGGTTTGGTTTCATCCCGATAGTCCTATGAAATTTGTTATTGTAATCGTTTATAAGTTTTGGTAACATATCAATCCATATGTGCGATCCTCTGTTGGAAAACATTTTATACATTGCACTTTTTAAAGTTCTGTTGAATCTTTCGATTATTGAGGCTTTTACTTCTGAATTGGTTGAATAATGGTTTATATTGTGTTTTTTCATTAAATTTGCAAATTCCTTATTAAAATATTCTTTTCCATCATCTGTTTGTAAATGTTTAATAGTATGTTTGTCTCTTTGTATAGCTGTTTCCATTGCTTTTGTAACACTTTTGCCACTTTTATCTTTTAGTGGTAAAGCATCTGCCATTTTTGAAAAACAGTTAATAACAGTCAATATGTATTTATATCCTTTATTTTGTTTGCTATAAGGAATCATTTCGATTAAATCCGCTTGATATAAATCATTAATTCCTTTTATCACCGTATTTCTTCGTGGAAACTTTCTTCTTGCAGGTTTATGAAGTTCGTTGACAATTTGTTGCTTCAAGTCCTTCATATTGCAGGTTTCAATGTTTGTTGTATCACATGTATAATCACAATGAATGTTGTTTTAAATATTCACATCATTTATATGGGTCAAGGTCATCCAAACTTGTGTAAAAAAATGGGGAACACGGCGTTGGACTTGCCGTGTTCCCCATTTTTTTACGGAAGGAGAAAGGAATAAGGTCGTAGTTGTAGAAGGACGAAGAATAGGTTACTAGTTGATAGGGTTTAGAGAGTAGTGGCCAAAAGGAAGAGTGTGGATTTTGTCGGGCATAATGTATCTTTTATCATCCCGAGCTGACAACGCTTTTTTAATTTCGGTGACACTGTAGACTTGATGCTTAAAGCTTCGGATATTGTTGAATGTTGCTGATATCGTAGTATCTTCAAACAAACAAGTCTTGTAGTGGTCAAATGTCACGTGTTTTTTCAAATAAGATGTCTTCACTCCTTTTGCTTTCTTCACTGTCGGTGTGTTGTTCTCGTGGTACATCTTAAATGAATACAATTTCGCCATCAGCGCCACTATTTCTTCTAAAAGCATTCCATTTGCTTCATCTTTGAATTTTCCAATTACTTTTTTATATTTTTCATTAAAATTTGGATGGTTTTTCGGATAGTCAGAAAAATCGAAATCTTCTTTGTATGGAAAAGTCCTTAGGTCTTCATACATGTCCAAAGTCTTTATCCAGTAGATAAACGCGTCCGTATCCATGTATGCGACTCCAATGTTTTCCCTTCCGTAATGTTTAACCATTTTGTTATAATGGAAATCATACATCAGGGTTTTACTTATATCCAAAATCGACATACCTATGTATAACGGACGGTCCATGACTATTGTTGTTTTCTTCATACTGACAGCGACTAGATTTTCGTTTATAATCATGGATGTTCCGAAATTTGGTTTTTGCACTAATTTTTCCAATTTCCTAGGATCACTCACTAATTTTACATTTTTGTGTTTTCTTTTGTTCTCCAAGGTCTTCCCAAAGATGGCATTGTTCATTAATTTATAGAAGTCCTTTTCAAATGCTGTTGTCGCTGCAGCTCTTCTTGCAGTGTTGGAATCAATATATGGTTTCAACCAACAAGACTGGGTGAATTCAATTGCTCTATGAATTCTCACTATACGTAGACCCAATTCAAGAGCCTGTTGAACTACCCAGTAGTGAGCCACATAGCGATCCTTATTCTCCAAGGTCATCATCAATTTTGGCCATCTTCCTGTCGGTGAAACTTCAGTCTTGGCTAGGAGAGGCAAGTCGTAGTGATGGTCATGAAGGTGCTCCGGGTATTCAAAATCACAGTCCAAAATATAGCCTTTTGGACCATCCTTTGGAATCTGTGAGATGTCTCCGATGGTGGCCGGGTCGATCCACTTGAAGTCAGCGTAGGGAAGCGGATTTGACATTGCCCAACCATAAAGGTTGTTTGCATCAAAATAGCCAAGGTAGACCGATGGTTGTTGCTCGTCGAAGCCGGGGATGTACTTGTTGTTGGCTTTGACATGACGTGTTACAGCTTGTGTCAAACCGCCCCGTACACCAGATTCCATCATGAGCACCATATCAATATCCGTTAGAAGTTCCAGTCGACAGTTGGTTGACTTTAGCATAGCTTGCCATGCTAATCCTGGAGATGTGTACGAGTGTAGAGGGTCCAGTCCATAGGCGGAGAAGCAGGTGTTTCTGAATTCTTCCATCACATCGCACAGCAGAGTTACGTCCAATTTTATATAAAAGTCAGAATATTCCCCTAAGGTTTGAATGTTTAGTTGGTTCCAAACATTACATGCATGATTGTAGTCTTCAACGGAGATTTCACTTTCGTTTAATTTGCTGTTGAAGGCTTCAATCGGCGGTAGACTGGTTTCTTCAAATTTTTCTGTAGAAGTTATGTAATCGTAGGGGAACACTCCTTTCCGTAATACTAGGTCTAATTTATCTTCAGGTACAATTTTTCTGGTTTCTTTTAGGTCTTCTCTTCTTAGGTTCTCTGACAATTTGGCTAAACTAGATGCCATAAATCTGTAAGAGTCTACGAAGCGAAGTTTAATTTTACCTACTGTTTTTGAAAAGCTGATGTACTTTTCCAATGTTGTAGCAAGAACATCAATTTTACCGTCATCTCTTCCTAACTCCGGGATAATAAAGTGGGAGTCGTAGCCGCTAAGATTGTGTAAAACGACAGGAATAAAGTTTGGCAGTTTGTAATTTATATTGCATGAATTACAAGCAGCTCCTCTGTATAACCCTGTCAGGTGATCGTGATCTCTTACTTTTGGATTTTCTTCACTGAACATCTTCTTGCATAAATAGCATCTTGTCGCTAAGTTGTATTCTTCTTGTTGATTTTGGTTTAAAGGTTCCATAGGTACAATATTACCGAACAAGCGTTGAACCTTTCCAGCAATATCGTACAGTTGGTCTACAAAATACTTAGCGGCTTCTTCACCACGGTAGAGTATTGGAGTGGATGTTAAACCATAGTCTTGCAATTGGTTTTTAGACAAGGTTGATTTAACTAGTAAACAAAAACTGTTGGGCTGATGCAACTGATATTTTGTTCTTCTAGTCACTTCGCCGTCCGGCAGCTCCTGTGGTACTAACGTTGATTCAAAATCTGCATAGACCACTATTGGAATTCGGTATTGGTGAACTGTCTTGTTAAATTGGATACACGCTCGAGATGGTGGTGGCAGACTAATCTTCACTTCATAGTTCTCGTTGCAAAGTCTTTTATGTTCCAATAACCAGTCCAATCCTCCACGTCTTGAATCTTTCCAAGAAAAGCAGAAACATCTCTTGCAAACTGTAATCCTATTTACTCTTTTGGTCAATTGTTTTACAACTAAGGCTTCAAAGTCCTTTATCCATACATAATGGGAAATTTCACCCTTAGTTATCAATAGCAAGTCCGTGTGGTTTCTTTGCTCAACCTTTACTACCCGCAAAGGATAAACGTTGTTTGAATCATCCAGACCAAAAACATTCACTGAAACGCCAGGATTTTTCTTTTCAAATTTGTCTATGTCTTTCAATGTAACTGGGTAGGTGAGGCCTTGAAAGTTGTAGCGGTGTTCATTTTCGTAATATTCTCTACCAACTCTTTCAGGATGATCTTTAACATACTTGGTTAACATTGCATACTTAAAACATTCATTACCTTCATTTTGCACATTCCTACACGATTTAGTGTTTTGGATTTTCTTTGGTAAAGGGATAAAACTACTACCCCTTAAACCATATCCATGCTTGTGAACCCTTACATCCATACCTTCGATTGATGACAAAGTCCATCCAGATCCTCTTCCTTCATGTTCTTGAAGTTTTGTTATAAGTTCTTCCAAGCATTCTTCAATAATATCATCGATGTTGGAGGTGAAGGTAAGGGTTCGGTTTTTGGTAATGAACGCTCTCAATGCTGTTTCACCATCAGTATTGTTAAACATAGCCTCTAACACCATTCCAAATTTAATAAAATTTAGCCTTTGTAATTCTTCCCTCAACGTTTGACCAACAAGTTCCTTAGCCTGGGTTATGAATGTTTCCAATTCCAATTGAACGTTATTAATTTTGAAATGTGTTACAACTCGTCCTGGCAAGGCTGTGGTGCGCAGTTGTCTTACATCTTCCAGTTCTTCTTCTTCCATATCCTCTTCTTCGGTGTCCTCTTCTTCGGTGTCCTCTTCTTCAATAGGTCTTGTAGCAGTAGATGGTCCAGCACCAGCAAATTGAATCACACTAGGTCTTCTTCTTTGCATTTGCTGTAGATAGCTGTCGTAGTAGTCCATCTGCTTCTGGTGCTCTTCCAAAAACCGGTCAATTGAGTCTAAGTCTATTTCATCCATGGTAATATCTTCTTTTCTATCTTCGTCTTCATGTACTTCTCTGTGTATGGTGAAAAGATCTTCGTCTTGAAAGATTTCCCCACAAATGTCGCAAAGAGCCATTTCAAACAGTTTGGCTTTGAATGCACACTCTGTGAATGTCCACGCAATAATGAGCAGCGCACTCCACCGGGACCCTTTATATCCGAGGCAGATAGGTGGGGAAAGTGACGTCATATGGAAACAGGTTATCACTTATGTGCTAAATTTAGCCTTTACACAACCGTTTGTAATACATTTATCAGTAGGCTTGATAAATTGATGATATTTGGTCTAAATTCAATAATTTGTACAAGTTTTTTCAAAGATGTCTGTTTGAGCAAGTTTATGTAGGTCAAGGTCATTTGGAATTATTATTTTGAGCGGGGGATAGAGCACTAAGCAGCATCATTTACTACAAAGTGCTCTATCCCCCGCTCACATTCTTTTTTAACTTTTTGTTTAAACTTTTTACAAGGGTGAAACATCACCATCAGAGTCGGAATCATCCTCATCACGGAATAGGTAGCGATGACAATACATAATTCTTCTGGCAACTAACATCCTATCCATTGGACGATGGGGAGTGTCTTGTTCTTGTTCTTCTTCTTCTTCGATTTCCAATTGGAATTCCATTTCCGACTCAGATGACGACTCTAATGTTTCGTAGGCGTGCAAGTCCACCTCATTGTCCGTTGAAACAGCTTCGTCAGAGTCCGTTTCAATATCCATTATCTCTTCCTCCTCCTCTTCTTGATCAACAGCAGGTAGTTGGTCCTCTACTTCTATAATTTCTAGAGGTATTACCTCCAGAATAGAGACAATTCTGTTGCGATGGAACACGGTGTTGTCAAGTGGAGCCATGGTATGAAAGTGGTGTATCTATCCAATTGGTTTGCCCTTTTTATACCCCCACCAACTATACATTTTATGTGGGTCAAGGTCACGTAAAGATACCCTTTGAGCGGGGGATAGACCACTAAGCAGCATGCTAGTCCATTGCCGCAAAGTGATCTATCCCCCGCTCTATTCCGCAGACCACACTCAAGTCCAAGTCCACATCCAAGTCCACATCCATATGTTACACTTTATTATTACTGCCACCAAGTAATTGTCACTCGCACATTTACTTGGTTTTAATAAAGGTACTGCACAAACTCCATATTGGTTGTTTGTTCGTTATACAAATGCATCATGAAATATGCAATCTTATCGATTGCGGCATTGTCCAACGGTTCGCAATTCACAAGTTCCAATGTGCCCTGGCTGGTCTTCTCCTCTATAAGTTCCACCACTTCGTTGATGTCTTCTTCCAAGAGGATGAACTCAACACTGAAGCTCTCAATTGTTGTTGATAGTGTCTAGACAAATGCTTGACTAAATGCTTTATTCATCAGTCCTACATATATACCAATTTCCCCCTCCTATTACCCATTCCCCCTCTACCTTTATATGGGTCAAGGCCATCCAATAATACCCTTTGAGCGGGGGATAGACCACTAAGCAGCATGCTAGTCCATTGCCGCAAAGTGATCTATCCCCCGCTCTGTATTCCACACAAGTCCTAGTCTTTACACACACACATAAGCCCCCAGTCTTTTACACTTACTCATATACTCTGTCCTCCCTGCCAATTAAGAGTTCCCCATGTTTGCCACTATTTTCAATTAACCTTTCCAAGTCCCAAAACACAATGTCCAAATTAACCAAGTTCGCTCGTCCAATTTGAAACACACTATTCCCCCCAAAGTCACTTGCTCTCACTTGTTGTCCTGTATACTGCTTCTTCTTCCACGCTACAATCACTACCCTACCTTCTTCAACAACCATTCTTTTAACGTTATCATACACCTTCTTCAACATCCCTTTACAGTTTAAATAGTTTATGGTTACATACTCCCACTCCTTACCAATGATCAGTGATCCACTCATTTTCTAGCGTTCCACTGGAAGGTTCAAAGCAGAATGAAGTCGGGATGTACAGACCCCCCTCTTTTATACCAGTTAACCGGTTGTCCTTGCTGTAAAGTGGGTCAAGGTCATCCAATGCTACCCTTTGAGCGGGGGATAGACCACTAAGCAGCATGCTAGTCCATTGCCGCAAAGTAGTCTATCCCCCGCTCTGTATTCTACACACACACACACACACACACATGTCCCTGTCCAAGTCTTTCATTACATACCCAATATATATTCAGTTCCTTCATCATCACTATCACTCATCACTGCTTCCACAAACTCCACAGGATTAAAGTTAAATTGTTTCAATTGTTCTTTTAAGTTTTCAATTTGTTGGTCCTTTACTTCTAAAACACTGTGAAGGTGTGATATGTAATCCGCTGCCTCGTTGATGCTTGCTACTCTCGGATCGCCTAACTTCAAGCTGGGAACTACACCCTGCAGCCTGTAGTACGCCATACGCCTTTCTTGCTCCTGCCGTTGACCAGGACTGAGCAAGCCTTGCCCGTCTTGGCTCACCTCCAGCAAGGTCCGTAGCATTGGAGCTTTGCAGGCGTTTGCCCGAGCAACAGTTATGCTGTGGAATGGTCGAGCAGGTCCACGAGTAGCAGGCAGGACGTTGGCAGCACGCCTTCTTGAAGAAGAAGAGGAAGCCTGAGAAGTTTTGCAGTTGGAAGCCATGTTGAAGTGAGGTATTCAGCTAAGCGATACAAAGCAGAATAACCAAACTGCACATCAATACCCGTATATATACACTTATCAGTGGTGGGGGTACTAGCTAGCCTTGGTAAAGTGGGTCAAGGCCATCCAAAAACATTACCAGAACGGGGGATAGATCACTAAGTGGCATGTTAGTCCATTGCCACAGAGTGATCTATCCCCCGCTCTGTATTTCACATTCACGCACACATTCATACATACACACAAGTCCCAGTCCAAGTCTTTACCCACACACCTATCCACTCTCATCCTCACTATCATCACTGTCCAACAGGCTTTCACACTTCTTAATCAGTTTTTCCCATTTACTCCTGACATAAAGTAGCTCCCTGCGAGTATTCTCTAGCATTCTGTCCCTTTGCTCTATCACTTCGTCGTACCACTCGATGATGTTTGGTGGAGTCTGAGTTGATGCATCCGTCGTGGTTGGTTGAGACGCTCCGCTGCTCCGCAACTCCTTCCTCACAGGACCAAAGCCGGAGAATCGGACACGACTTCTTGACGAAGGCGCCGATCGGATTGGTCCAATGCTCGGGCTGGAGTTGGAGGCGACCGGGCCAGAGGTAGAGGCTGGGACGTTCATAGCAGACATGGTGGTGTTCAGCTTAACGGTGTAAAGCAGAATGAGAGGACGGTTGATCACCACTCCTATATATACCCATTTTTAGTGGTGGGGATAACACGGGGGGGGGGGGGGGGTTAAAAGAAATTTTGCTTAGTCTTCCCGGTCATCAGTTTTACATACCTTTAGCACACCCATTATTTTGGTTTCTTCAATAACTTTACACACCTCAAACACCCAAGCAAACAGCTCATCTATGTTGTTATAGTTAATTTTTGTCCAGTGTTCATACTTATGAGTTTGGTTGTTTATAATACATAGATAAAATGTAGACCCGTCTTGTCTTATACAATACTCAACTTCCATTCTATGCTGGTTTAGTACTTCCCAAGCATTGTGTTGATCTATCAAGAAGTCACCACCTTTGTAATTGTACCGTGACATGTTTACACGGAGCACAGAAACTGACTGAAGCAAATGAACGGCTCATACAAGCTTAGTAAGAGCGTTAGAGTGGGGGTATCACGTGATACACAACATTAGTTGTAAGTAATTTATATGGGTCAAGGTCATTCAAACTTTGAAAAATTTTTACCTCCAAACACTTGTAGCAAGCTACAAGTGTTTGGAGGTAAGTTTTTATTTGTTAATGATTTATTTGTAACTTAGTCTTCACCCTCAAGGACACGGTTTGAGATTGTCCCAGTGACTTTACATCACCGCCAGGTTAAAGTATTATACAAGTCAAGTATTTTTTTTTTTATTAGTTGACTTGTATAATACCCCTCTCCCTTACTTTAAGAGGGTTAAGACTAAATTTGGAAAAATAATTTGGAAAAAGACTTTTTAAATATTGTCCAACACAGCCTAACAATTTTGTTTTTTTTTTGGTGGGCCCATGTCCTAGTCCATTTCCCACACGGTTTCACATCCTTTCCTTCGTATTAGATAGGCTTTAGGTATGAAAAATTCTCTTTGTACCATACGAGGTGGTACTTGCATTGTACAAAGGCGGCCTTCACCTTTTACAACGATTTCTACTTTCTTATTACCTGCTCCATATGTCTGACCAATGAAATAGTATTTTTCATCAACCTTTAGCCTTCTAATATCCCGCGGTTGCGGACCGTGGGGATGTCTGAACTTGAACGTTTTAGGCTTAATGTACAGAGTATAGGGTTTGAATTGCCGAAATTTGGTCGTTGGCAGCGATCCCCTTCTGCACAAGCAAGTTTCTGGCAACACAAAACCCCAAACTTACTAGACATCCAAGCGTAATCGCATTTCTTACCCTTGCCAGCAGGGGCTTTAACGCGTTTACGTTTCTGTGTTGGACTCTTTAGCGGAGTGTCTTGGAGCTTCTCTGAATTAGGCTGGCTAGAAGGGATGGGGTTGGAAGGAGGTAGAAGGGGCAAAGATTGTTCAAGCGGGATGGAGCAAACAATTTTGGGCGGGGTAGGAGAGCGTGTTAGGTCTATGGTGGAAGATCAGGGGAGAAGATGGATTTACGGGGTGGTTTGGTTGGTGTAGGTGGCATGGGGGATATAGGTGAAGGACATTGGGATGTAGTGTATGAGAGGATTTTCCGGGTTCTGCTGTATGGGGTGATCCTCGACCTAGACGTCTCTTCAAAAGCCGCAGACTCCGATCCTGAGTCCGATAGCAGCGAGAGTGCTGGAGAGGCTACCGGGACTCGGCCTGACGACTTGACGAGTTCTCCTGACGATGGCTGTGCACCAGCCTCTTCCACTGTCGCCGGCAATGGCGACAGGCTGGGCATTGAGGCGGGCTGTGGTGGCGGCGGCGGCGGTGGCGGCATCGTCAGGCAGCTCAGGATGTTCGCAGTCATCAGGTATTCCAGGATCGAAGTCGAGGATGATGAGGGTCGAGACGCGTCGGTCGAGGTTGAAGTTGATGGGTAGTTTTTTAGCTTCAGACCCATTTTACCCATTGTAATAAATGAAAAGAAGAGATGTAAAGAAAGAAGTGAACGTGTAAAACAAAAGTCTCAAGAGCGAGAGAGAGTACCTGTCCGTATGGGAGCTTGGACCGGAATGAGAAGTGCGTGCAGCCCGGCCGCCTTATATCCCCACCGGGGCTGCCACGCCCAGGATATTAGGGGTGGGGGTGGGGGTGGGGGTGGGGGTGGGGGTGGGGGTGGGGGTGGGGGTGGGGGTGGGGGTGGGGGTGGGGGTGGGGGTGGGGGTGGGGGGAGGGGGGGGGTTCGCACTTTTTGCGGGGGGGGGGGGGTTCGCACTTTTTGCGGGGGGGGGGGGGGTTCGCACTTTTTGCGGGGGGGGGGGGGGGTTCGCACTTTTAAAAAAAATAAGCCCCACTTGAGGCATTTATGTTACCATAGCTGAAGCCTCCCAAGGGACCCAACTATTAACAACTCCAAACTTGTGGGTTACAAATACCTAACTGTTATATTTTTTTAACAGACATTAATGTATTAACTGTGTTAATAAGACCTGACTGTTAAACACTTTGAAAGATTTTACATATTTAGGTCAAGGTCACAAAAAAACTTTAAAAAAATTAAGCCCCACACCCCCCTTTGGGGGTGTGAGGCACTTGGGTTGTCATCGCTGTAGCCTCCGAAGAGACCCAACTATGACAACAAGGCAACATCCAATGTCGTGTACCCTTCGCCACGCAAGACTTGTAAACATTTACTGCATTGTCTTTTCAGTAGTTAACAAAGATTCATTTACATAATTTTGTGTTTCCAGAAGGAAACAAACTGAGGACACCCTAGTGGCTTACGTCCTCGTCCGAGTGCAGAGGCCGCCGCAACCTTTTGCATGCCAGCGTACAAACGGACATGCTCCCAAATGCCATCCGCAACCTTTTGCATGCCTGGCAGGAGCCTACCGATAATTAAAATAGGCTTTACACGGGGGCCTACTCCCGTAACCTATCTTTAATATTTTTCATTTAAAATGCATTGAATTTTTACAAGTCTTTGTAGGTCAAGGCCACACGGACATTAAAAAATTTCGGCCCCCGTACATCCATGGCGAACCACGAATGTTCGGGGGCCTTGGGGACTAAAAACACAAATAGCTAACAAAGATTCATTTACATAATTTTGAGTTTCCAGAAGGAAACATACTGAGGACACCCTAATGGCTTACGTCCTCGGTCCGAGTGCAGAGGCCGCCACAACCTTTTGCTTGCCAGCTTACAAACGGACATGCTCCCCAAATGCCATCCGCAACCTTTTGCATGCCTGGCAAGGAGCCTACCAATTATTAAAAGTGGCTTTACACGGGGGCCTACTCCCGTTCCCTGACTTTACAATTTACTTTGAGCATTGAAAAAGCTCAAGGGGGGATTGCTAAAACAAGCGTATACACTTTAGAAACATATAACACACTTACAACACACAATTGAGCTCAACGTAGTCAATGCTGGAACAAGCACATATAACAAACAAGACACAAAGGATAAAAGACACAGGAGACATAGGATACAAGTAAAACACTCTCATATAAAACAATTCGCAATACCCAAACGCAAGCGCAATATCTTACAACTAATACAAGTCTTAAAGTTAGAGTAGACTTCGCTAAACACTGAAGGCGCCATTCAATGTTTAGTGATGCCTATGGCGGTCCGTCCCGGTCGTTCACGTTCAACGCGCGGGGAGCGGACTGCGAGCTGGCTCTGGCCGGACCCCCTTATATCCCCACCGGGGCTGCCACGCCCAGGATATCAGGGGTGGGGGAGGGGGTGGGGGTGGGGGAGGGGGTGGGGTGGGGGGGGGGGTTCGCACTTTTTGTCGGGGGGGGGGGGGGGGTTCGCACTTTTTGTCGGGGGGGGGGGGTTCGCACTTTTTGTCGGGGGGGGGGGGGGGGGGGTTCGCACTTTTTGTCGGGGGGGGGGGGGGGGTCAGGTAAGTTAAGTGGGTCAAGGTCACCCACAACACTTGTACTCTAAGTGTTGGCTATACCCCCACCACAACTGGGTCCCTAGGCTGCACAACACCGCTTCGCCAGTATGTCTCCGGCTTCCATGCGGTGCGTCTCGCTGTTCTCTAGCTCTCTATATGTAAGTAATTTTACAAGTTCTGAATGTAGGTCACTACACTTTAACTCTGGGACGATATCGACTTGTAGTATTTCAGTGTTTTGACTCAAGGTCATCACACTTTAACTCTAGCACATCGGTTATCGTACCAGAGGTGCTCAATAACCTAACTTGTAATGTTTAGGGTGGCGTTTGCACGCCACGTGGTATCGCCATGAGTGTCCAGTCCAAGTTTTAAGTTAAATTAATTTTACTGTAATCTTTTCCATTTCCGCTTCGTTTTGCCAAAGTATAAGGTGTCGCTTAATAAAGTGGTATTTCTCTAAAGTTATAGGAGATTGCAGGGATACAATTAGTTTATTTAGGAGACTCTTCATCTTGGAGTTTAACACAATTTCCACTTTGACTTTGCTTCCTCGGCTCTCACAGCCTAAGCTGTACAGAAATGTTTCTTCTAGTGCCAACTCGGGCCAAGAGAACAGTGTGTTGACTGTAGGACAGCTCATGGTGAAGTGATGCGATACTCCAGCGTACCACCTCACCTTCCCCCACCACTGTGACCTTCCCCCACTCCTGCTGTTTCCCCCACCTCTTTTCCCTTGACTCATGCGCTACAAGCAGTCTCTCAGTATTGTGCGGACTTTTGTGAGGTGAAGCCATGTCGCAGGACACTTTAGGTAAGAAACTTAGCCGTGTTAAGACTTTATTAGTTGCTCACTGTCCACCACTCAAAGTTAAGAGAGTTTCAACTTTAGCTAAGTGGCGCAAACTGTTGCGCGGACACCCTAAGTTTTATACCAAACAGACTAATGTCAGTTTACTGATGAAGATTTGTTTAATATATTGGATGAAATGACTTTTCCTTGCAAAATTCAGTTAGTTACTCCCATTCCTGACAGTTTAGAGTCTTAGTCTCTCAAGCCAATATACCTAGCGTACACAGAGCCTGACAGTCAGTCACTCGGTGGCTGTCGTGGGGTGCGCATCGGTGTCGGCGCTCCGTTGTTAGGTTTTCAAGGTCACAGTAATATCAAATTGTTGGTGTTGTGCTGGTTCAAGGTCACCTGAGGGATAACCGATTGCCCATTTAGGCAGGGTCATGTCAGAAACTCGAGTTTAACTTGGCACTTTTGCCGTTTCTCGTCGAAAATTCGCTCCAAGTGGTCAAGGTCACGGGGACTTTGACTGAAACTCGGAGCGTAGTGCGAGAAACGGCAAAAGTGCCAAAAAATTTTAAGTTTTGGCGTGACCTTGACCTCAGTGGCGTCGGTGACGTCATTTTGATGACGTAAGGGGTGATGACGTCATCAGCACGTCATTTCTGTGACGTCATGGGTGTGACGTCATAGAAATGACGTCATTAGTGATGACGTCATCGATGACGTCATCGATGACGTCATCGGTGAGGTCATTGACCTCGATGACGTCATCCCTCAGGTGACCTTGAACTGAGCCAGCACCAACAATTTGACACTACTGGAGTCTCACACTGAACTGAAATTGGTGTTCACAAAAGTTGTAAATTACTTCTTTCAGAATATACAAAGCGTTGGTAATTATTTTGTATATGATTTATATATAACAATTAAAATTGGGTAGTTCATTTTTGAACACTCTGTATATATACACATTTTCTGGTCATAATACAATACCCAAACTAACTACAGGTGGTATCTTATACGTGACAAGTTTTAGTTAACGATTAAATAAAACGTGTTAAAAGTTGCAGGTGTATTTTTTAATGGACAATCTCGAAAATTACTTTCTAGGAATTTACCATCAACCACCTTCCATTAAAATATTCTATCTACGAATATGATACGTAAATTGGTTTACGTACGAATATGATACGTAAATTATAAAGTAAATAAATTTAATAATTTAGTACGTGATGATTTGAAGGGGTCAACAAAGGACTTCTACACCAGCTCCCAGCGTAATGAGGATTAATGTCCCCCCCCCCCTCTTAAAACGATAACCATGTAAATGACTAACGGCTGTTAAGAAATTGGAGGGGAGAACAAATAAACAAACAACTAATGAAGTTCTCTTATTACGAAATTCTTTTAAAATTTTCCTTAGTGAAGATCATTGGACTTAGACGTTTTTGTTAGCTTCATAAAATCTATTTCAGCTCCTGTGAAAAGGATAGAGCCTTAAACTCCTGCGATTTTTGATTAGTCACGTCAAAAGTCAATTTATAAAAAAATTATCACATGAACATAATTCATACCAAATAGTTTCTTTTTTCATCCATCCCATGGAACACATTATAGGGTCATTGTTTTTCCTATCGGATTTTACAGAACACATTACCATGTATGTATTTTTCTGTAGAATTAAGTTTGGCAAAATCTTGTTCTTAACCTTACTTCCATGGCCATAATAAACAAGGAGGGATTCAGCGGTACCAACATGGTTATCCATCCGTCTTCGTTATTAGCTTCTTTCGCCGCTACTTCTGCTCGGTTGAGATTCTCTCTGAACCTGTCGAAACACCTTTTTTAGGCCTCAAGACTTCCTACCCGCTGGCTTCCCTACCCATAGCTATTCTATCCACGAACTTTCTTTTCTTCCAAAACAAGTCCTCACAACCAATTTCTTTGGGTTGGCCATGTCCTGTGACATATCCATCTTGGTACTACTACATTATCACTGAACAATGTCTTTTCTAACACACATGCATATTTAAAAAATTCTACTCAAACATAATTATTTTTCATTCTGAATTTTATATCATGATTTCTTATTCGCACATTCAAATTGGTCGCATTAAATTAGTATGGATTTTTATACTCGTAGCCTCTTAATCCAAAACATAAAATTTAAATTTAATTGTTGATAGATTATTTCAATAATACAACAAACTATAATTGAAGGGTCGGAATTATTTTACCAGACAAAATGAAAAATTATATGATTCATAAGGTACAAAACGCGACTGTTATGCTTCTCAACATTTCAACAGGTTTTTTTTGTAGGGTGTGTTATTAATTTCAACAATTATTTCATTTTACAAAATTTGTGAAAAGTATAAAATAATTTTATACAGAGACAATACATTGTGGGGGGGGGGGGGGAATGGGACTAATTATATAAGATTCTTTTGGGACCTATACCTGCATTGTTTTGAAACAGGTTTTCTCCAATGTTTTATCTAATCTATAAATATACGTAGGATTCTTTCAACAACACTAGAACTGAAATTCGTGGTTTCTAAAATAATCTCACAGTCTTGGAACATTTTCAGGCGTGACGAGGAGTCCAAGCTTGACAAAACTGTCAACAACCGAGAGTTAAGGTCGCCTTGGTTATCTCAACAGCATTTTGTTTGGATTTTAATTTAATTTTCCAAGTCACTCACGTACTTATTTATTTATTTGAAGTATTTTTTATTTGAGCCATGTCAAAAATTAATTATGTTCTTTTTAGTGTTCCTAAAGTGATTAAGTAAAAAAAATAATGTTTTTGGATTAGAAAAAATAATTTTTTGGAAATCAAACTCAATTAAGATGATGAAGTGTTAACTGTAATTTAAAAGAAAATTATTGTAAACAAATCGATTTAACTAGTTTTTCATGGTTGTACTGTCAACATGAACACAAAATATTAATAACTTAGTGAGGTATTGAATATGTTTATCATTATTTTTTTATTTATGTTTAACTATTTCTATTTAATTAAATAATTGGCCAGCCACAATAAATAGAATTAAAAAAAATCAATTCTCCTTTTAGTGCAAAAAGAACTAATTTGGGACTAATTGTTTGGGTTTTTAATTAAGCATAGGTTCAATTTATACCCCTCTCTCCTTACTATTGTCTTTTTAAGCCAACCCTCTTTGTTTAATGGGACTTATTTAATCCTGTCTTTACTTTTATTTGTTTCTTAAAACCGTCTTCGTTGCCCATCTTGCCTTCAAGTATTCAGACAAAGTTTATAAAGAAAAATTTTAGAGTGTAAACTGGTTACATTATTAATGCTATACGGATATTTTGTTTGTTAGTGGGACTGTTAAAATTACTCTTTTTATTACTTTCAAATCCACTTCTGCATCAAAAAAGGAATTGTACGGACAGTATTCAGAGCTAGAAATCGATCTTCATTTTGTAGTTTTAACCAATTGTTGGCTAAGGTCAATATTTAAATAATTATTTAAATAATCCGGACAGCGTTTCAATATTTAACCAATTAGATCCAACATCTAAGAGGGTTTTTATTTATTTTTATATATATCTACGCTTGATATATTTTATAACGTTTTGAAGAGGAAAAGTCCAGACCCATTTATTTTACCATCTAACGTCGATCTTTTGTTAAATGGCATCATTAATTAATAGGTCAATAACAAAGGGCGACTTTGCCCAATATAAAACTTTTTAAAAGCAACCAACTCTTCTCAGGATTGAAGCGGCAACTTTTGGATTCAAAGGTGCACACTATACCCACTTATCTACCCAGCCAGTTCTTGCTATACATTAATTTCTCGAGTAAATGAGTATCGTTTATTCGACGTTTGTAAACGTTTGTTGCATTTTTAAAAGACACAAACACTTTTAGACCTTTCTTTGGGATCCATATCAAACAACCGCACTCCCCTAAAAGATGCTTTTAAACTGTAAGCCTTTGTCATCTTCTTTGCCTTTTATGACCGCCTTTAAACCCTTCTAACCCCACCCCCCTTGCTGCACCACCCTTTCCTCGCCCATGCCATTAGACGAGGGTGCCTACTGTTACGACCGCATGAGTGTTATTAAGTCACAATTACCTGCCCCATATAAAATACATCATAGATAAAACTATTTTAAATGGAAAATAGTAACAAAAATAATTCTAAATATTTTGTATTATTTACCACAGATTTACCATAATGGTGATGAGGCACACACAGAGTGGAGTAAGTTACTTATTTCTTACATGGTTGTGACACGATATTTGAATAATTAACAAACAATATCTATGTATTAATAGTCAAGCATGTATCTTTTCCTCCTTTTTTCTCAGCTCGTGTACATCATAGGATAAATCAGCGCCTACCGTTAGAAAGGTAGTGTCCTGTAGAAGAGCAGAATCACATTATAATTTCCATCGGCCTCCAGGGCTACCTCAGTAGTGTGAAATTGTTGGTGCTGGCCCAGTTCAAGGTCACCTGAGGGATGACGTCATCGAGGTCAATGACCTCACCGATGACGTCATCGATGACGTCATCGATTGCGTCATCGATGACGTCATCACCTATGACGTCATTTCGATGACGTCATACCCATGACGTCACAGAAATGACGTGCTGATGACGTCATCACCCCTTACGTCATCAAAATGACGTCACCGACGCCACTGAGGTCAAGGTCATGCCGAAACTTAAAATTTTTTGGCACTTTTGCCGTTTCTCGCACTACGCTCCGAGTTTCAGTCAGAGTCCCCGTGACCTTGACCACTTGGAGCGAATTTTCGACGAGAAACGGCAAAAGTGCCAAGTTAAACTCGAGTTTCTGACATGACTCAGCCTAAATGGGCAATCGGTAATCCCTCAGGTGACCTTGAACCAGCACAACACCAACAATTTCATATTACTGTGACCTTGAAACCTAACAACGGAGTGCCGACACCGATGCACACCCCACGACAGCCACCGAGTGACTGACTGCCAGGCTCCGTGTACTCTAGGTATATGGGGAAGTGGAGGGGGAAATCTCAAGGTCATCCAAATGGAGTTTTAAAAAAGTTGAAGAGTAGAAAGACTACTCTTGTGCTTCCTGGGCGACTTCATCAATTTCCAACGGATCTGTAAGCCAATCCGATCTGTAGCGGCAGGAGTCCAGAAAACAGGTGCACCACCCATCAGGTTGTCCGTAGCACTTCCGACAATTGGTAAGATTGGAGAAGTGAAATTTAATACACCGCTGCGGACAACAAGTATAAAAGTATTTGGATTTGTAGATTTTGAAAGTTTGTAGTACCGGTGGTGGCAGCTGTTGGTTCTTACATCTACACCTGCAACATCCGAAGCATTCACATTGCCGGCAGGCCAGCCCATCCACTTGCCACTTTGGCAAGAGGAAACACTTATCCTCACAGCAATAGGTTGTCCCCGTCTCTTCCTCCCAACGCCTCTTTGCACAATATGTGACGCCTTGTATCTCCAAACACCTATGCTCGCAACATGAGATGCGCTTACTTTCCATAGTCGATGTTGCTCTGACGAGGGTGCACGATGAAGTGATGCTGTGGTCAGTGGGAATGGGGTTTATATAAACTAAGGTGAGTGGAGGGGGAAAGGTCAAGGTCATCCAAATGGAGTTTTAATAAAGAAAAGAGTAGAAAGACTACTCTTGTGTATCTATAGTGATTTCATTGATAGTGAGTGCTTCTGTATGCCAAGTTGATCTGTACTGACAGGCTCCTAAATAATGTTTGCAAAAACCTGCAAAATGATTGTTGCACAATTTGCAGCCAGTTAGCTGCTTTAGTGTGAATTCAATGCAACGTTCAGGGCAACAAGTGTACTTATGCCCTCTCATCTGGTACACATGGAATGTCTTCAACTCTGGTTTCGGCTTCTTCCAAGACTTGCACTTACACATGCATTGACCAAAAGCTTCACATTTTCTAAACGCCAGGCCATCCGCAACATCAATGTCATTTGGCCATGAAAAACATTTCTGTTCGCAACAGTAGTTGAGTCGACTCTCCATGCTGCTGTGGTGAAGGTGCGCGATGAAATGATGCCGCAGTCATTGAGAGTGCACCTTAAATAAACTCAGTGGAGGGGGAAAGGTCAAGGCCATCCAAACGGAGTTTTAAAAAAGATAACTAGTCGTCCTCCTCCTCCTCGTCCGTTGTACTTGGAGAGCTGTCAGACGAAGAGCCCCGTGCAGGTGCTCCCCAGATGAAAAACAAATCAATTTTAAAACGAAGACCAGGATCTTGCATCATCAATTCCTTTAATTTGTCACATACTAAGTCGACCTTGTGTAAGGTGTCAACAACAAGCTTCCAATTCGTTGGCTCAATATAACTTGTAGTAGAGTCCGCCTCGCTGATAACCACATCCTCCGGCCGTATTGGAGTGTAAAGATGTGTAAAGTTCTTTTGCTGAAGCTGAGGCTCAGGCTGGCTTGAAGTGGAAGGTTGAGTGTGGACCCCTGTCGCATCGAAATCCATAGTCATTCTACATTCAATGTTGGGGTTTTCGTTTAATACATACACCAATTTCTCATGCAACATATCCACTTCTGCCGAGTCTTGCAGATGAACATTCCAGGAAAATGGCCATTCTTCATCCGTAGTGGAGTCAACTCGAGAAAGAGTGCTGTCCGCCATGATAGCTAAGCAAGGAATGATGTGAGCTACAGACTGTAATAACAGTATTGAAAAGTAGAGGGGGTATTTTCAAGGTCATCTAATTTGGGTTTTAAAAAAAGGAAATAGTGGAGGGGGAATTCTCAAGGTCATCCAATTTAGGTTTTAAAAAAAAAGGAATGAAGCTTACTCCTCTTCAGCCTCGTTGTCCCCTGCATCTTCATCAGCCTCATCTTCATCGACGTCAGACTCGCCGTAAGGATAGATCGGGGACATGGGCGAATATTGTGGAGATTGTTGACCGTTGTTGTCGTCCCCTTGCATTCTAACTTGGGACCAATCATAATTTAAATTCATTTGTATTATGATCCCAGGGTTGTCCCGCAGTATTTCCTTCATTTATTTCCTTCAGTAGTTCGCAAATTGACTCCAAATAGTGTACACTATCGATCGACAGTGTCCAACCCGTACTTGTACCGACATCAGTAGTGGAGTCAGCTTGGCTGATGGTGTTGTTGTCTGCCATGGTTGCTTGTCGGACAAGGAATGACGGTTGATGTGATGCTCATGCAGGAACATGGTGAAGTGGTGGGGGGTGTGGTGGAGTAGTGGGGGAATTTTCAAGGTCATCCAAACGGAGTTTTAAAAAAAAGGAAAACTTACAAAGTAACATTGAAACTTTCCAATTGATGGTGGCGAGCGTTTTCTTCTGCAACCTTGCCGACACATGTGACTATGCCATACAGTATGAAAAGTACAACCATAATAAGGCCGAACAATAAAAGATAGCCGTTAACTATCATGATATTTTCTGAGTGGATCTGTTTTCTTCTTATCGCCCTCTCCTGCATCCTCTTCTCCAACTCGTGGACGAAGTCACAACATGCGTGAGGACATCTTTCATCTGTTGGTAGGTTTGCCATTGTTGATGTTGTCGGTGTGGCTGTGTAAGATGGAATGAGGTTTCCAATTGCGATGTGCCATGTACACCAATAGTCAAGTGGTGGGGGTAACAAAGCAGTGGAGGGGGAAGTTTCAAGGTCATCCAAATTGTGTTTTAAAAAAACCTATCTTGTTACTGGGCTTATATGTCAGTAACAAGATAGGTGTTTTTGCTCTTTTACTTCTTTAATATAATGAAAAAATATACATATTCTACAATGGTTAGGACAAGAAATACAACTGCTAGTCAGCTGAAGTAGTCCAAGTTGTCTGGCTCGGTCTTCATGGACGCTGGTGAGGAAGCCGTCGAGGAGTGTCCAGGCTCTTCCTTTGACTGCCGGGTGTTCCGTATATTGCAAGCGTAAACTTGCACATTTATACGGTAGCCTCGTGCCACCATCAGCTGCAACTCCTTGTATAAGTCGTTTAGCTCCTGCTGAGTCTTGATGCTCACCTCCTCGTAACTTGCGCAACTGACGTTGAGAGACATCCTGATGTTGCTAGGTTGGCTGCTGGAGTAGAAATGAAGCCGAGGCACAGCGTTTGGAGGTACATGGAAAAGTGGTGGGGGTGATGGTGGTGGGGGTATGGAAGATGCAATTAAACACTTCTAAACTTTTTCCATTGATACAAAGGGATGGAACAAATAGCACAGGTGTCCTTGTAGTTTTCAAATCTAAACATTGGTGCTAGAAATCCAAACTGTTTTCTACCACCTTCCTGTACAAACCGTCGAAGGTCTCTGACGGCAGCATTGCCACAAGGCCTACAAAACTTTTCCCCGTCTTGAAACCTATACCAGGAGTATCCCGAATACCCTCTATTATCTTTCTTGTACTCCTTGATATCCTGCTTTACTGTTATAGGGATATTATCTCGTAAAGCCGTCTGGAATAAAGATGCGTCAGTTATAACTCGTTGTAAGCAAAGCTCGTACAAGGTGCTCATCGTTTGCTAGTTGGCAACAGACTGACCGTTCTTTGCATCCAAGCAGGTTTGAATCCTAGTGCGGTAGTGGGGGTAATTGTGAAATGCAAAGGTCAAAGGTCAAGGTCACCCGCGAAGTTTAAAAAAAAATGCAACATATCAATACGTGAAGTCTGTCACATATTGATATGTTGCATTTTTTTTTTTGTTTTTTTTATTTTTTTTTTTTTTTGTCTTTTATGATTCGTTTATTTATAAAACATTACAACAACAACATATGTACAACATTAAAACTTAAATCTAACACTGCTGCTTGTCAGCGATGTGGATGGTCAACTCTGTAGAATTGCTACCCGTGCAACCGTGCGACACCAGGTATAGACACCCGGGTTGAATAGAGCGAAGATCCTCGTTTTGTAGAAGATGGACGAATCTCTTGGGCAGGTACACCTGGAACTTTGGTTCATCCCCCGGAGTAAATGGCGCCTCGCTGAGACTGCAGCAGATGGCCTCCCCAACTGTAGTTTCCATCTTCTTCATAGCATGGATTATGTAGTGCTTCTCGTCTTTTAGTTCCGAGCACTTCTTTACAGGTAATATTGTTGACTTGGAGTGAGCATTGAACTGCTCGACCAAAGTCTGAAGGAACTGGTGAGATGCCATGGTCAGGTTACAGATCGTCTTCTTGCTCGGAGATGTTGTCGTCTCGGAATCTCGAGTAATACTCATGCCAGGTCCCTGTCTGCTCCCTACTTATATACTCTCCGTTACCCCCACCACTCCCCACTTCCCCATTTTGAAGGTAAGAGGCGAGTTTATAGGCATTTTTCAAAGCGCAATGTCTATCTTTATCATGTTCTGGGCTTTTTGTACAAATACATATGGTTTCCAGCATGTATTGATAATTCTTATCCAATTCCACATCATTAACCGGAACATGAGTAAATCCTTCAATCCATCTTTTCTTTTCCAGCCCCTTTGTGTAAATATTGGTAAACTTGTCTGAAAAGTGATGCATAATGTGATACAAGTCCGTGTAACTTGTAAAACCATCATACCAATCGATATGATGGAAGTGTTTTGAAATCCATCTGTTGGTAGTAGCGGCTTTACTAGTTAAAGACGAATAAGAACATGGTGGTTTAAATAAAAACGAATAAGGAACACTTGTATTCATGTCCAAAAACACAAGTTCTTTTATAATGAATCTATCATCATTACCACGAAACGCTTGAAACTCAATAATACCAGGCTTGGACTTTACTTGTTGTTCTTCTTCTCCCTTGTCCATTTTGAAGGTCACACGTCTGCTCATTACGAAGTCAGGAGGTCAACTGATTTCCACACCACGGTAGGTACTACTTTTATACCAGGCCGTACAGTTGTTGGCGCGTTGGTGTATATTTAACGTGGGCACCGTCCCCAATAGGCCTAACCCCACAAAATGTTGGTTATTGTTTTAAAAACTAACCATTGTCATTTAAGTTTCCATCTTTATATTTTCCTTGTTTTCATTTTCATCACTAACACTTGATTCTTCTCCTCCATCTTCCTCTTCTTCTTGTTTTACTGATTTCTTATGTAGTTGAGCGTACTTTTCCAATTGTCTCCACATCTGTACTTCATGAGGAACTCTATTAAATATAGAAGTATCCACAGGTCCGTATAATATAGGTGCGTCCGGTTGTTTGTCCAAAGTGTCTTCCAGATAATCTTTAATAATCGAACTTGAAAACACCAGTTGTCTCAAGTATCTTGTTATAGGTTCAGTAGCACAAGTTAAAATGAAAAACTCCTCTCGATTAAGTTGAATTTTGTTATCATGTCTTGTTGTGTCTCTAAACCGTAGCTGATGATCACCACGTTGTTTAATAATATCAATTTCCACATTTGAATCCAAAAGTCCTACTCTTGTCTTTCTTCCAAACATGTTACTACTTAAATAGCATTCTAGCAGATGCAAATGTTTCATAAACGATTCCCAAGCACTGTCCGTAAACAAAATCATTTTGGGTCCATGAGTTAAAATTACAGTAGGGGAATAATCTGTAGATTTCATAACACCGATTAAAACACTTTTATCCAAACTGGAAGAGATCGGGTAAAATATTCGCAAAAATACCTCACTCAATATGTTTGGAGAAATATTATCTTCAATATCCCTTTTTCTCTTTTGTATAGTCTTTCTTCTTTTACCTTTTTCTTCAACATTATTACTGGCGTGAAGTTGTCCGCAAACGTTTTGTTCACCTCCTTCCTGGTGACCTTGAGGATCTAAAAACTCAGATATCTCCTTCTCAATATCTACCACATTTTCAGGTGTACCACTAGGAGAAGCCATATTGAATACGATGCTACCCATACAACAGTAGGCAACAAACTGATGAGGAGCGGACTGTACGCTCTGCTTTTATACTCGCGGAATGAAACAAAACCGGTTTTTACAATACATTTTTAACAATTCCAGTTAAAGGTGTGTATGTTACGATTTTATCATGTAGAATTAAACAGTATGCAGTTGTATTAGCCGGTATAGCATCGTTGAATTCCATTTCTATTTTTATATCCACACTTGATGACTTTACTGATTCATTTTGTTTAGAACAATCGATTACAACTATTGGGTAGGCATCGAAATATTTGTCAGGTGATAATAAAGGTGTATTTGTTTTACCGTAATATGAACTTTGGAATCTCGCGTACATATCGTACAATATACTGTATTTCTTCTTAGTGAATGGCACATTTAAATTGTCGTATGGAAAGAATTGTGAATTTAAATAAACTTTAATATTTTTCAAGTCACAATGATCAAATTGTCCTGCATGTTTAGTAATGGCGTCTCTTCTACCTGTTTGTAAACCAAATATAATATACCTGGCTCGTTCTACATAATTTGATGTTTTAACAGTCCAAGTGTGTCGATCCGTAGTAGGTAAACTGGGATGCTCATGAAATTCCCAACTTCTAAATGGAATAACAATATCACGATCGGCTTTTAATTTTCTTAAAAGTAGCATTCTATGCTCGTCAGCCAATTTAACATGTGGAACTCTCCATACAATTTTGTCTAATTTTAATTTCCATTCTAAAGTCGCATCTGTAGTAGCATCTGCAGCTTTAATAATGTCTTTATCGTTAGAAGATCTCAACAAAACTAATTCTTGTTTAACGTTTAATATTATTTTCCTATAATCTTCAGCAAAACCAAGCAACAAACGTAATGGAATATGAAAATCAAAATATCCATTTGGATTTGGAGTGATCGTGTCAATTGTAGGTAATACCCATCCGGCAGGTTTAAGTAAATTGGTTTCATTGGGTGTTATAGATGTTAATCCTTTTAAAGTTGTCGTAATACCTACTTTTTTAGTGGAATCAACTGTTACACCTGATATTTCATATCTAATTTCATCAAATAAGAAAGCCATAGGATTATTTATAAATGGAACTGTTGTACCAACAGTAGTACCGTCCTTTTTAGTAACTTGTCCTTCAATGTACAAGTAACTTTCACATGGTAATGTGTAAATGTCTTGATTTTGTATGGGAATACGAATTTCATCGTTATTGTTTAATTTCGATGAAGTGTAAGGGTTGTGGGTGTGATATTCTTTTTCCCATAGGGTTTCGTCGAATGTTGGACCCTGCGCTATATCCAGTATATCCATAATCGGTTAATTTTAATCCAATTCTCTCTAAGAAACGGATGTTCTCGCGTGTTAACTCCTCCACAGCTGAAGAGCTACTAATGCGGTTTCCCGTAGGTTGTTCGCTTTTAAATGTTAAACCCATGGTTTTGTATTAAAGTGTTGATTTTAAATGTAATCTAATCGTAATAGGCTCTTCTCTGAAGTCTACCAAGTTACCGTCTTGATCCAATACGCTCAACACGATGTCTGAAATGAAAGTGGTGTTCAACGGTAGATATACCAGGTTTTGTGGCTTTTCAACAATTTTAAATCCAGGTGGTACACTTGGGTAAAAGGTATGTATGATGTGGGTGTTAGCCCCATCCCTGTAAGCACCTTGTATAATGTTACAAGTTATGTCTATACTATTGACTTTTAATATTGTTACTGTTTTTTTACCGGAATGTGTTACATCTGGTTCTAATACAGGCCCATCGTTGGAAAATCCTAATAAATCACCAATTGAGTTTGGTTGAGTGAAATCTATATAATATTTGGAAGTAATTTCAGCTTTCATCGTATTATTATTACCTTTTAATGTTATATTGTCTTTTCCCATTTTAGTTTGCAAAAATTCATTTATATGATCAATTTCATAAGAACCTGTGGGTAACCTGCACTCTTGTAAGTCTGTAAATTTTCCACTGGCATCCTTTCCCTTATAATAATGCAATATGTTATTTTTACCTTCCGTAACATTGGGAATAGAGTTGTACGTTGTAAAATCCAATAGTGCCGCCTCCCAAAACCTTCCTTTTTGCAAGCGTAACGCTGGAAAAAGGATACTTCGTAAAGTGGACGATTTTCCTGTTAATGATACCGTATAGGAAGACATCTCAATAGTGACTGATACTTTTAGCTAGAAATTCCAAACATAAATGGCCGCATATTGAAGTATTATCAGGTTGTTCTCTTTTATAGTTATAATATATGTTTTTAGCAGATTTAAAGTAATTCTGAAGTTCTTTTGGTGGTGGCAAATTACCGAAACTATCAAAATAATATACATTGTTATTTAGTTTCTTATAACAAACCCAATGGGTGCCAGGCCCTTCAGTATTATCCAAATTTACAATTCCAGTCTCATTTTGCCACATTTTCTTTGGTAAACTGTCTTTCATAAACACACCGCGGAAAAATGGTATTTTTAAACAGGAAATATATTTAAATAATTCAATATTGGTTAACGCTTTATGTGGTATGACCAATTGATTTCTTTCATTTAATATGCACGATAAGGTCTTAGGTAAAGACCTGCCCCGTTTTTTACCATTGACCACACGGTGGGCTTCTTCCTGCCTTTTCTTGTAGATCGTCGTCTTCTTTTTATATTTCCTCCATGTTTTCTTGTGGTTGACCTCCTTTTTACTCTCCTTCTCCTCCTTCTTCCACCTCCTACTGCTGTTTTAGCCTTCATACCTGCTGTTACTGCTAAAGCTGCTGCTTTTTCTGCTATGCTAGCGTCACTTGATTTTACTCGTTGCCAAGCTATGTCCGCAAGCTTTTTGTCAGCTATTGATCTATTTTTTGAATCGGCAAACGTGGAATATGCGATATCGTGTTCTTTACAAGCCTGATCTAACTTGTTTATGCCAGGATCGCCTCTTTCCAGTCGTTTTTTCAATTTAGTTCCTGGTCCGCAATACTGATAACCTCCTGGTATATGAAATTCGTATGGTAATGCGTCTATTGCTCTATTTACTATGGATCCTACTGGAATTTGTTTTAAAGCTTTACTTAACAGAGAAACCGCTGTGGACGTGATCCCACCTCCTTTTCTTGCAGTGTCTCGATATGGACTGATGTACTTGAACGTCATTATTGTCCTTTTATAATGGCAATGTGCAACTCATGTGTTAACTCTATGACAGGTTGCACATAAATGAAGTCATTTATTGAGTTATTTACTTAAATATCAATATCACCCCAATCTGATGATCTAAACTGTTTCGTTTTAGGGTTAGTAAAGTATTTATTATATATTTCTCGTTTAATATACTCACCTCTCATGGATTCAGCATAAGTATTATGACCTGATTTTCCTTTAAGAATATCTGGTGTAAAATGATTGTGTAAATCAAATATCGCATTACCTAAAACTTTTACAAGAAAATTAACAGTGACAGCATTATCTACATGTTCAGGGTCTTTAAGGTTTGTTATACGTTTATTATTACAATCATACACTTTACTATCCTTTAATGATGTTGTGATGGTTTGTCCTACAGTTGCAGCATCATTTGCTTCTCTTCCTTGTGCCAAGTCTCTTATCACTCTATTATTACATGTAAACCATCTAAAATATCGATCTGGATCTAGATGTACGGTTTGTGATAAAGCAGCTGCATCTTGTTTTTCATAACCCCATCCCATATTTGATAACTTTTTATCCATGCAATCCCAAGCATCATTTTTGTATGTTAATAAATTAAATTTTTCATTACCTTGAACAAATTCATCCCCTTGCTTCGATACTACTTGATCTTGTTTTACAAAAGAGGTTGTTTCTTGTTTTAAGGTTTCCATCATTTGACCCACTGTTGCACCATCTGATGGCGCCGAACCATCTTTAACATTTGCTAAACAATTACTAAAACAATCTATAACCCCTACATCACGTATGATGCAATGATCTTTAATATATTTTAGATTTACAGCATCGTTTTCAGTTTTTGGATAGCCTATATCATTAATAACAAATTTATAAAAAGAAAATCCATCTTTTGTCTTTTCAGGTATCAAAGAATGTAAATAGCGTCTATTTACGCTGTCTTTTGCATCTTTAGGGTCATCTACGTTGGATATACGTTTATTGTTGGCACTATACGTTTTCCCATTGAATTTTAACGTATTTTTTAATTCAGATGACAAATAACCTTTGTTTATCGCATCACCATTTTCATTTGGTTTACCAACGTTGATAATTCTATGATTTTCCGCGTCATATGTGTTATTTTGTAGTTTTAATGTTGGCGATATCTTTTCCTTTAAAATTTTTAAGTTTATTGCATCGTTTTCATCCGAAGGATCTTTTATGTTTTTTAACCTTTTATTACTCATATCATAATCTCCATCAGGTGTTTGTGGTAAACCAGCACTTCTTTTTAAATTATTCGCATAATATAACCCATCCGAGGAGTAACGTCCGAACTTGTCAACACTCATGGTGCAACTGAATAGTACTCTAAGGAGTAACGCATTTTTATGAGATTACCCCACGGTTTCGGAGTTCATCCACTAAAGCCACCCATTCGTTTTCCAATCCAGTATGACCCGCTTCTTTAGCTTCATGTATTAGTTTCATTCTATCCACCAATTTATTGATGTTATTATAATAAATCACATTTGTGTTATATAATTTCTTCATTAAACCTGTACCTGTAACGGACTTACTTCTTTTTCTTCGTTCCTGAGCACTTACATCCAAAGTGGATGCCATAAATCTTCGTTTTACAGGTTTTCTTTGTGTTAACGGCATTGTTTGTCTTCTAGTTGGTATTAACTTGGATACAAATTCTTTATATTTTAAAGACTTAGATCTAAAAGGAGGTTGGTCAGGTAAATACTTTCTCCTATATGCATTTGTCTGTTCCAAAATATTTTTATATGCTTCCATGTCTTTTTCTTTCACTAATGATACTGAAGGCTTATTTTCAAATAATAATTCAAATAATCCTTTTGTGCCCTTATATCTTTGATCACCAATGACAATATTATCATGTTCGTCAACGTTTAACGGGCTATTACCTATCATTAAACCGTCTTCTGTTAATCTCGCTCCATAACTATGGTAATTCTTATTAGGAATTGTTCCAAGTAACATTTTTACCATGTATTTCCTTCCTAAAGGTCCTTTGTTATGAATGTTTTCACCCAACAAGCTTATGTTTGACGGACCTTCCCTTGTCTCTTCTTCTTTTTCCTCTTCACTAGCAGTTGATACAACTTCATGTCCTCTTTTGGCTTTTACTTCATATAATTCTTTTATTCCACTATAGTCCGGTGATTCTAGCTCTCTTTCGGGTTCTCCACCGGTAAAACCACTATACGTAGAGGATTCCAGGTCTTCATCACTAAACTCTTCTGATTTTACATTTTCTCTTTCAAACTTCGTAATAGGTGCAATCGCATCTCCTTCCAATACAGGTTTAGCAAATTTTTTGTTTAATTGTTTCAAGGGTTCAGTAATAGGTTTAAAAGTAGATTCAAGGAATTTCTCCCTCTCGCTAATACCTAGTTTCAATGCTCTGTTTTTAGCCCGAATAGAATCACTAAGTGATTTTATTTCTTTTACTAATTTTTCTTGGTTAACCATGTTTGTAGCAAGACGTGTTGTACAACAATGAATGTGTTATACCGCGTTTAATGTATTAATATAAATTTATCAAATCCTATCCTGTATCGACCATTGTTTAGCGGTTGTTCCTTCATAATTGTTAGGAACCCATACTTTTCAGCCCAAGCCTTTCCGCACAACTCTTTAAATCGTTCAAATGTCATATCCGCATTTACATGATCAAAATATATATGTTTTAGGTTGGTTTCGTCCTGTTTAAATACAATTAACATGTTTGCATTGTCTCTAATGAGTTGTTTAGGTATTTTGCTGTAAGTTTGGCCAATATAAATGCTATCTATGTTGTTATGTCGACCCATAGCGAAGTAATTCCTTATTGTGTTTTGGTTTTCACAAGATACATCGTCGAATATAAACACGGAGAATGGTTTAGCTTCTTGTGGCTGCATGACACTCTCGCTTGCATTAAACTTTAAATATTTAACTTCAGGCACATTAGTCAGTATCTTTTCCAATAATTGATACTTTGGTTGTTGTAGTGATTTTGAAAATACATATAGATTGTTAAATCGTAATCCTTTAGGGTTTGTAATCAAATTGAATACTACATTAGTTTTTCCACAGTTGGAAGGTCCGGTAACCAGACAACGAACGGTGTTTGGTAACAAATTGCCATGTTTCCCACTATTGAATTCTGAATTATCCACTGTGAGTTCATCTATATTATTAATAGTAAAACTCTCTTTTTGTGGTACTATCTCCATCCTTTATAATGGTTCAACCTAAAATGATTCTCTATCGTTATATCAAATCCTTTTTAGGTATCCAAGAATCTTCCGTCTTATTAAATCCTAACCATCGTACTTTGACCTTATCTTTTTTCCGTTGCAACACCTTTTCAACTAAATATACATCGCCTACTGTTGATTTTAACATTTCATGTCCATAAAACCCTCCTTCAAGCAATTGTCCTTTATTATCTTTTAAAATATATGTCTCAGGTACTGTAGGTTGTACTTTGAATACAGTAAAAACCTCATTGGTCCAATTTGGCAGGTATCTTTTACTGAATACACCTTTATATTTACTTATTCGCACTTTATCACCCACATTAAATTTTTTAGGCTTTAGTTTTTCAACTTTTGGTTTAGTATTCGTTTTTATACGTTTTAATACAAGGTTTTCATTTTTACTAGTTACTTGGTTTGGTTTCATCCCGATAGTCCTATGAAATTTGTTATTGTAATTGTTTATAAGTTTTGGTAACATATCAATCCATATGTGCGATCCTCTGTTGGAAAACATTTTATACATTGCACTTTTTAAAGTTCTGTTGAATCTTTCGATTATTGAAGCTTTTACCTCTGAATTGGTTGAGTAATGGTTTATATTGTGTTTTTTCATTAAATTTGCAAATTCCTTATTAAAATATTCTTTTCCATCATCTGTTTGTAAATGTTTAATAGTATGTTTGTCTCTTTGTATAGCTGTTTCCATTGCTTTTGTAACACTTTTGCCACTTTTATCTTTATTGGTAAAGCATCTGCCATTTTTGAAAAACAGTTAATAACAGTCAATATGTATTTATATCCTTTATTTTGTTTGCTATAAGGAATCATTTCGATTAAATCTGCTTGATATAAATCATTAATTCCTTTTATCACCGTATTTCTTCGTGGAAACTTTCTTCTTGCAGGTTTATGAAGTTCGTTGACAATTTGTTGCTTCAAGTCCTTCATATTGCAGGTTTCAATGTTTGTTGTATCACATGTATAATCACAATGAACGTTGTCTTAAATATTCACATCATTTATATGGGTCAAGGTCATCCAAACTTGTGTAAAAAAAATGGGGAACACGGCGTTGGACTTGCCGTGTTCCCCATTTTTTTTACGGAAGGAGAAAGGAATAAGGTCGAAGTTGTAGAAGGACGAAGAATAGGTTACTAGTTGATAGGGTTTAGGGAGTAATGGCCGAATGGAAGAGTGTGGATTTTGTCGGGCAAAATATGTCTTTTATCATCCCGAGCTGACAGTGCTTTTTTAATTTCGGTGACACTGTAGACTTGATGCTTGAAGCTTCGGATATTGTTGAATGTTGCTGATATCGTAGTATCTTCAAACAAACAAGTCTTGTAGTGGTCAAATGTTACGTGTTTTTTCAAATAAGATGTCTTCACTCCTTTTGCTTTTTTCACTGTCGGTGTGTTGTTCTCGTGGTACATCTTAAATGAATACAATTTTGCCATCAGCGCCACTATTTCTTCTAAAGGCATTCCATTTGCTTCATCTTTGAATTTTCCAATTACTTTTTTATTTTTTTCATTAAAATTTGGATGGTTCTTCGGATAGTCAGAAAAGTCGAAATCTTCTTTGTATGGAAAAGTCCTTAGGTCTTCATACATGTCCAAAGTCTTTATCCAGTAGATAAACGCGTCCGTATCCATGTATGCGACTCCAATGTTTTCCCTTCCGTAGTGTTTAACCATTTTGTTATAATGGAAATCATACATCAGGGTTTTACTTATGTCCAAAATCGACATACCTATGTATAACGGACGGTCCATGACTATTGTTGTTTTCTTCATACTGACAGCGACTAGATTTTCGTTTATAATCATGGATGTTCCGAAATTTGGTTTTTGCACTAATTTTTCCAATTTCCTAGGATCACTCACTAATTTTACATTTTTGTGTTTTCTTTTGTTCTCCAAGGTCTTCCCAAAGATGGCATTGTTCATTAATTTATAGAAGTCCTTTTCAAATGCTGTTGTCGCTGCAGCTCTTCTTGCAGTGTTGGAATCAATATATGGTTTCAACCAACAAGACTGGGTGAATTCAATTGCTCTATGAATTTTCACTATACGTAGACCCAATTCAAGAGCCTGTTGAACTACCCAGTAGTGAGCCACATAGCGATCCTTATTCTCCAAGGTCATCATCAATTTTGGCCATCTTCCTGTCGGTGAAACTTCAGTCTTGGCTAGCAGAGGCAAGTCGTAGTGATGGTCATGAAGGTGCTCGGATATTCAAAATCACAGTCCAGAATATAGCCTTTTGGACCATTTTTCGGAATCTGTGAGATGTCTCCAATGGTGGCCGGGTCGATCCATTTGAAGTCAGCGTAGGGAAGCGGATTTGACATTGCCCAACCATAAAGGTTGTTTGCGTCAAAGTAGCCAAGGTAGACCGATGGTGGTGTTGCCGTCGAAGCCGTGGATGTACTTTGTGTTGGCTTTGACATGACGTGTACAGCTTGTGTCAAACCGCCCCGTACACCAGATTCCATCATGAGCACCATATCAATATCCGTTAGAAGTTCCAGTCGACAGTTGGTTGACTTTAGCATAGCTTGCCATGCTAATCCTGGAGATGTGTATGAGTGTAGAGGGGTCCAGTCCATAGGCGGAGAAGCAGGTGTTTCGGAATTCTTCCATCACATCGCACAGCAGAGTTACGTCCAATTTTATATAAAAGTCAGAATATTCCCCTAAGGTTTGAATGTTTAGTTGGTTCCAAACATTACAAGCATGATTGTAGTCTTCAACGGAGATTTCACTTTCGTTTAATTTGCTGTTGAAGGCTTCGATCGGTGGTAGACTGGTTTCTTCAAATTTTTCTGTAGATGTTATGTAGTCGTAGGGGAACACTCCTTTACGTAATACTAAGTCCAATTTATCTTCAGGTACAATCTTGCTGGTTTCTTTTAGGTCTTCTCTTCGTAGATTCTCAGACAATCTGCTCAAACTAGATGCCATAAATCTATAAGAGTCTACAAAGCGAAGTTTAATTTTACCTACGGTTTTTGAGAAACTGATGTACTTTTCCAATGTTGTAGCAAGAACATCAATTTTACCATCATCTCTTCCTAACTCTGGAATAATGAAGTGGGAGTCGTAGCCGCTAAGATTGTGTAACACGACAGGGATAAAGTGGGGCAGTTGTAATTTATATTGCATGAATTACAAGCAGCTCCTCTGTATAAACCTGTCAGGTGATCGTGATCTCTTACTTTTGGATTTTCTTCACTGAAGCTCTTCTCGCATAGATAACATCTTGATGCCATATTGTATTCTTCTTGTTGATTCTCATTCAAAGGTTCCATAGGTACGACATTACCATACAAGCGTTGTACCTTTTCAGCAATGTCATACAACTGGTCTACGAAATACTTAGCGGCTTCTTCACCACGGTAGAGTATTGGAGTGGATGTTAAACATAGTTTTGCAATTGGTTTTCAGACAAGGTTGATTTCACTATTAGACAAAAACTGTTGGGTTGATGCAACTGATATTTTGTTCTTCTAGTCACTTCACCGTCCGGCAGCTCCTGTGGTACTAACGTAGATTCAAAATCTGCGTAGATGACTACTGGAATCCGATATTGGTGAACTGTTTTGTTAAATTGGATACACGCTCGAGATGGTGGTGGCAGACTAATCTTCACTTCATAGTTCTCGTTGCAAAGTCTTTTATGTTCCAACAACCAGTCCGATCCTCCACGTCTTGAATCTTTCCAAGAAAAGCAGAAAACATCTCTTGCAAACTGTAATCCTATTTACTCTTTTGGTCAATTGTTTTACAACTAAGGCTTCAAAGTCCTTTATCCACACATAATGGGAAATTTCACCTTAGTTATCAATAGCAAGTCCGTGTGGTTTCTTTGCTCAACCTTTACTACCCGCAAAGGATAAACGTTGTTTGAATCATCCAGACCAAAAACATTCACTGAAACGCCAGGATTTTTCTTTTCAATTTGTCTATGTCTTTCAATGTAACTGGGTAGGTGAGGCCTTGAAAGTTGTAGCGGTGTTCATTTTCGTAATATTCTCTACCAACTCTTCAGGATGATCTTTAACATACTTGGTTAACATTGCATACTTAAAACATTCATTACCTTCATTTTGCACATTCCTACACGATTTAGTGTTTTGGATTTTCTTTGGTAAAGGGATAAAACTACTACCCTTAAACCATATCCAGCTTGTGAACCCTTACATCCATACCTTCAATTGATGACAAAGTCCATCCAGATCCTCTTCCTTCATGTTCTTGAAGTTTTGTTATAAGTTCTTCCAAGCATTCTTCAATAATATCATCGATGTTGGAGGTGAAGGTAAGGGTTCGGTTTTTGGTAATGACGCTCTCAATGCTGTTTCACCATCAGTATTGTTAAACATAGCCTCTAACACCATTCCAAATTTAATAAAATTTAATCTTTGTAGTTCTTCCTCAAGGTTCCACCAACAAGTTCCTTAGCCTGGGTTATAAATGTTTCCAGTTCCAATTGAACATTATTAATTTTGAAATGTGTTACAACTCGTCCTGGTAAGGCCGTGGTGCGCAGTTGTTTCACATCTTCCAGTTCTTCTTCAGTGTCCTCTTCTTCAGTGTCTTCTTCTTCAAAGGTCTTCTAGCAGTAGATGGTCCAGCACCAGCAAATTGGATCACACTAGGTCTTCTTCTTTGCATTTGCTGTAGATAGCTGTCCCAGTAGTCCGTCTGCTTCTGGTGCTCTTCCAAAAACCGGTCAATTGAGTCTAAGTCTATTTCATCCATGGTAATATCTTCTTTTCTATCTTCGTCTTCATGTAATTCTCTGTGTATGGTGAAAAGATCTTCGTCTTGAAAGATTTCCCCACAAATGTCGCAAAGAGCCATTTCAAACGGTTTGGCTTGAATGCACACTCTGTGAATGTCCACGCAATAATGAGCAGCGCACTCCACGGGACCCTTTATATCCGAGGCAGATAGGTGGGGAAAGTGACGTCATATGGAAACAGGTTATCACTCATGTGCTAAATTTAGCCTTTACACAACCGTTTGTAATACATTTATCAGTAGGCTTGATAAATTGATGATATTTGGTCTAGATTCAATAATTTGTACAAGTTTTTTCAAAGACGTCTGTTTGAGCAAGTTTATGTAGGTCAAGGTCATTTGGAATTATTATTTTGAGCGGGGATAGAGCACTAAGCAGCATCATTTACTACAAAGTGCTCTATCCCCCGCTCACATTCTTTTTTAACTTTTTGTTTAAACTTTTTTACAAGGGTGAAACATCACCATCAGAGTCAGAATCATTCTCATCACGAAATAGGTAGCGATGACAATACATAATTCTTCTGGCTACCAACACCCTATCCATTGGACGATGAGGAGTGTCTTGTTCTTGTTCTTCTTCTTCTTCAATTTCCAATTGGAATTCCATTTCCGACTCAGATGACGACTCTAATGTTTCGCAGGCGTGCAAGTCCACTTCATTGTCCGTTGAACCAGCTTCGTCAGAGTCCGTTTCAATATCCATTATTTCTTCCTCCTCTTCCTGATCAACCGCAGGTAGTTGGTCCTCTGCTTCTATAACTTCTACAGGTATTACCTCCAGATTGAAAGAATTCTGTTGCGATGGAACACGGTGTTGTCAAGTGGAGCCATGGTATGAAAGTGTTGTATCCATCCAATTTGCTTACCCTTTTTATACCCCACCAACTATACAATTTATGTGGGTCAAGGTCACGTAAAGATACCCTTTGAGCGGGGGATAGACCACTAAGCAGCATGCTAGTCCATTGCCGCAAAGTGATCTATCCCCGCTCTGTTCTACAAAACCTCAATCAAGTCCAGTCCAAGTCCTGTTTAACACATTTTATTCTAATTCCATATCCAATTTAAAAATTTCAATTTCACATGGTTTACATTCCTGATGTATCAAACACTCCAGCTCCCTAAACATATCGTCCAGTTCGTCCAAATTATGATGTCCTACTTTTAACACATGAAGGTGTTCATGCTTTGCATTGTAGCATGACCATCAACAAACAAGTTTCTTTTCCACGCTAACATAAATGGCAGTTTTCTTGAAAGATTTTTCTCACCAACAATCATACACAGCCGTCAACATGTCTCTACAATCTTCATAGTGTACCATCACAGAATACCTGTCCAAGTTAGCACCAAGCAGCGATCCACTCATTGTTTCTAGCGTTCCACTGGAAGGTCCAAAGCAGAATGAAGTCGAGATGTATAGACCCCCTCTTTTATACCAGTTAACCGGTTGTCCTTGCTGTAAAGTGGGTCAAGGTCATCCAATGCTACCCTTTGAGCGGGGGATAGACCACTAAGCAGCATGCTAGTCCATTGCCGCAAAGTAGTCTATCCCCCGCTCTGTATTCTACACACACACACACATGTCCCTGTCCAAGTCTTTCATTACATACCCAATATATATTCAGTTCCTTCATCATCACTATCACTCATCACTGCTTCCACAAACTCCACAGGATTAAAGTTAAATTGTTTCAATTGTTCTTTTAAGTTTTCAATTTGTTGGTCCTTTACTTCTAAAACACTGTGAAGGTGTGATATGTAGTCCGCTGCCTCGTTGATGCTTGCTACTCTCGGATCGCCTAACTTCAAGCTGGGAACTACACCCTGCAGCCTGAAGTACGCCATACGCCTTTCTTGCTCCTGCCGTTGACCAGGACTGAGCAAGCCTTGTCCGTCTTGGCTTACCTCCAGCAAGGTCCGTAGCATCGGAGCTTTGCAGGCGTTTGCCCGAGCAACAGTTATGCTGTGGAATGGTCGAGCAGGTCCACGAGTCGCAGGCAGGACGTTGGCAGCACGCCTTCTTGAAGAAGAAGAGGAAGCCTGAGAAGTTTTGGAGTTAAAAGCCATGTTACAATGCTGTATTCAGCTAAGCGGTACAAAGCAGAATAACCAAACTTCACGTTAATACCCGTATATATACACTTATCAGTAGTGGGGGTACTAGCTAGCCTTGGTAAAGTGGGTCAAGGCCATCCAAAAACATTACCAGAACGGGGGATAGATCACTAAGTGGCATGTTAGTCCATTGCCACAGAGTGATCTATCCCCCGCTCTGTATTCCGCATTCACACACACATTCATACAAACACACAAGTCCCAGTCCGAGTCTTTACCCACACACCTATCCACTCTCATCCTCACTATCGTCACTGTCCAACAGGCTTTCACACTTCTTAATCAGTTTTTCCCATTTACTCCGGATATAAAGTAGCTCCCTGCGAGTATTCTCTAGCATTCTGTCCCTTTGCTCTATCACTTCGTCGTACCACTCGATGATGTTTGGTGGAGTCTGAGTTGATGCGTCCATCGTGGTTGGTTGAGACGCTCCGCTGCTCCGCAACTCCTTCCTCACAGGACCAAAGCCGGAGAATCGGACACGACCCCTTGACGAAGGCCCCGATCGGATTGGTCCAATGCTCGGGCTGGAGTTGGAGGCGACCGGGCCAGAGGTAGAGGCTGGGACGTCATAGCAGACATGGTGGTGTTCAGCTTAACGGTGTAAAGCAGAATGAGAGGACGGTTGATCACCACTCCTATATATACCCATTTTTAGTGGTGGGGATAACACGGGGGGGGGGGGGGTTAAAAGAAATTTTGCTTAGTCTTCTCGGTCATCAGTTTTACATACCTTTAGCACACCCATCATTTTGGTTTCTTCAATAACTTTACACACCTCAAAAACCAAGCAAACAGCTCATCTATGTTGTTATAATTAATTTTTGTCCAGTGTTCATACTTATGAGTTTGGTTGTTTATAATACATAGATAAAATGTAGACCCATCTCGTCTTATACAATACTCAACTTCCATTCTATGCCGGTTTAGCACTTCCCAAGCATTGTGTTGATCTATCAAGAAGTCACCACCTTTGTAATTGTACCGTGACATGTTTACACGGAGTACAGAAACAGACTGAAGCAAATGAACGGCTCATACAGGCTTAGTAAGAGCGTTAGAGTGGGGGGTATCACGTGATACACGACATTAGTTGTAAGGTTAGCACTTTACTTTAAACAGTAATTTATATGGGTCAAGGTCATTCAAACTTTGAAAAATTTTTACCTCCAAACACTTGTAGCAAGCTACAAGTGTTTGGAGGTAAGTTTTTATTGTTAAAGATTTTTGTAACTTAGTCTTCACCCTCAAGGACACGGTTTGAGATTGTCCCAGTGACTTTACATCACCGCCAGGTTAAAGTATTATACAAGTCAAGTGTTTTTTTTTTTTTTTCCTTGACTTGTATAATACCCCTCTCCCTTACTTTAAGAGGGTTAGGACTAAATTTGGAAAAAATAATTTGGAAAAAGAATTTCTGTTTTTACTTATTGTCCAACACAACCTAACAATTTAGAATTTCTTTTTTTTTGGTGGGCCTACATCCTATCCATTTCCACACAGATTGGCATCCTTCCCTTCGTATTAGATAGCCTTTTTTGTGGATGAAAAATTGTCTTTGTACCATCCGAACGGGTACTTTCATTGTATGAAGGTTGCCATCACCTTTTACAATGATTTCTACATTTGCATCAAAAGCTCCATACGTTTGAACAATAAAATAATATTTTTCATCCACTTTAAGTCTTCTAATATCAAGCGGTTGCGGACTGTGGGGATGTCTGGGTTGGGATGTTTTAGACCTAATGTTGTTAAGACTGTAGGGTCTTACTCTCGGAAGATTGATATTTTTGTTCAAGTGCGTTTGGCAACGGTCTTCATCTAAAACAGCAAACTTCTGACAGCAAAGAACCCCAAAGTCTTTTGACATATACACGTAATCGCATTTATTACCCTTGCCAGCAGGGACTTTAACACGCTTACGTTTTGTGTTGGACGCTTTATTGGAGTGTTTTGGAGCTTGTCAGGTTTAGGCTGGCTAGAAGGAATAGGGGTAGAACACTTTACACGGTGAAGAGGAAGGGAGCAAACAATTTTGGGTGGGGTAGGAGAACGTGTTAGGTCGATGGTTGGTAAGGTAAATTTGGATGTCATATCAATAGTAGGATAGGGAGCGTCAGGAGAAAAGATAGATCGACGGGGTGGTTTAACAGGTGTTGGTGGGATAGGGATAGAGGTAGAGGACATTGGGATTTGGTGTATGAAAGGATTTTTTGTGAACGGGAGTATGGGGTGTACTTCGGCTTTGAAGTCTTCTTCTTCTTCTTGTCGTCCTCCTCCGTCTGGAAAACGGCAGCATCCGAGTTGGAGTCCGAGGAAAGGGAGACAGCTGGAGAACAAATCAATCCTCGGCTGGCCCCAGCGGCAGTTTGTATTGGTTAGCGCTGGCATCGATGGCAGAAGGCTGGTCACAGTCGTGATTACAGCCAGCGCTTGCCGCAGGACCGAGTACTGCATCGTAGTGGTCCCAGACGAAGAAGGCGGAGTAGACTGGACAGCCGAAGTGGGGTTAGCAGAAGAAGCAGAAGCTGGAGGGTAATTCTTCAATTTCAAACCCTTCAAACCCATTTTAAAAGTGAAGAAGTGAAGTGAAAATATGTAATATAAAGATGCAATATAAAAATGCAAAGAGCAGGAGCACCGGTCAACACGAGTGTTGGTGGTCCAATGAGAGGTGCATGCAACCCGGCCGCCTTATATCCCCACCGACCACGGGCGAGCCCCACCCAAGGGTATAGGGGTAGGGGTAGGGGCGGGGCTGGGGGTGGAGGTGTGGGGTGGAGGTGTGGGGTTGGAGGTGTGGGGTGGAGGTGTGGGGTGGAGGTGTGGGGTGGAGGTGTGGGTGGAGGTGTGGGGTGGGGGTGTGGGGTGGAGGTGGGTTGGGGGGGGGGGGGGGTGGAGGTGTGGGGTGGAGGTGTGGGGCGGAGGTGTGGGGTGGAGGTGTGGGGTGGAGGTGTGGGGGTGGAGGGGGGGGGGGGAATGCTGGAGCAGTCTTTCCTATAATTAGGTCAAGGTCACAAAATAACTTGAAAAAATAAAGCCCCACCTGGGGCATTTAGGTTGCCATCGCTGTAGCCTTCAAAGAGACCCAACTATGGACAACAGCAGACTTGTATGTTAGTAATACCTAACCATTAAGAATTTAGAAAACTACTGTATTTAGGTCAAGGCCACGGAAAAACTTTAAAAAATAAAGCCCCACCCGGGCATTTAGGTTGCCATCGCTGTAGCCTCCGAAGAGACCCAACTATGACAACAGGGCAACATCCAATGTTGTGTTCCTTCGCCACGCAAGACTTTTAAATATTTACTGCATTGGTAACAAATAGCTAACAAAACATTTACATAATTTTGAGAGAGGTTGAGGACAGCCCTAGTGGCTTACACGTCCTCGGTCCGAGTGCAGAGGCCGCCGCAAATTGGCCACAGCTGTGGTCTGCATGCCAGCGTACAAACGGACCGGTTCCCAACCCAGCCGCAATATTGCATGCCTGAGAGGACCCATGCTACAATTGGTTTAAAATAGCTTTACACGGGGGTCTACTCCCGTACCCTATCTTTAATATTTAACTTTAGCAATGCAGTAAATTTTTAAAAATCTTGTGGGTCAAGGCCACACGAACATTAAAAAATTTCGGCCCCCGTACATCCATGGCGAACCACGAATGTTCGGGGCCTTGGGGGCAAAAACACAAATAGCTAACAAACTTCATTTATATAATTTTGGTTTCCAGAAGGGAAACAGAGGTTGAGGACAGCCCTAGTGGCTTACACGTCCTCGGTCCGAGTGCAGAGGCCGCCGCAAATTGGCCACAGCTGTGGTCTGCATGCCAGCGTACAAACGGACCAAGTCCCAACCCAGCCGCAATATTGCATGCCTGAGAGGACCCATGCTAACGTTGGTAAAAAATGATTTTACACGGGGGCCTACTCCGTCCCTATCATTACAATTTACTTTGAGCTGTGAAAAAGGCTCAAGGGGGAGTGCTAAAACAAGCGTATACACTTTAGATAGATATAACACACACTTACAAAATAGGTTGAGCTCAACATGGTACGTGCTGGAACAAGCATATACACATTAAACACATATGACATAAAAGACAACAAGACAAAACACGAACAAGACACATAGGAGACATAGGGTACAAGTAAAACACTCACATATAAAACAATTCCAAATACCATACGCAAGCGCAATATCTTAAAATAATACAAGTCTTAAAGTTAGAGTAGACTTCGCTAAACAGTGAAGGCGCCTTTCAGTGTTTAGTGAGGCCTATGGCGGTCCGTCCCGATCGTTCACGTTCAACGCTCGGGAGCGGACTGCGAGCCGGCTGTGGCCGGGCCGCCTTATATCCCCACCGGTCTCCCCCGAAGGGGCGGCATGGGGCGGAGGTCCACCCCGGGGGTGGAGGTCCACCCCCATGGGGTGGGGGTGGGGGGGGGGGGTGGGGGTGGGGGTGGGGGTGGGGGGTGGGGGGTGGGGGTGGGGGTGGGGGTGGGGGTGGGGGTGGGGGTGGGGGTGGGGGTGGGGGTGGGGGTGGGGGGTGGGGGGGTGGGGGTGGGGGTGGGGGTGGGGGTGGGGGTGGGGGTGGGGGTGGAGGTGGGAGGGGGTTGGGGGGTCCACCCCTCAGGGGTGGTTCAAGGTCACCGACTACACTTCTACTCTAAGTCTGGTTCAGGTCACCCACTACACTTCTACTCTAAGTGTTGCCAATACCCCCACCTTAATCGAGTCCCTAAGCTACGCGATGGCGCTCAGCAGTATGTCTCAGGCTTGCATGCGGTAAGCATCGCTGCTCTTCGACTCTGTTCATGTAAGTGTTTTACAAATTTTTTGCCTCAAGGTCATTACACTTTAACTCTGACAAACATGGCTTGGATTTTCTCTGATTTTACTCAAGGTCACTACACTTTACCTCTGGGACAATATCGACTTGTAGTATTTCAGTGTTTTGACTCAAGGTCATCACACTTAACTCTAGCACGTCGGTTATCGTACCAGAGGTGCTCAATAACCTAACTTGTAATGTTTAGGGTGGCGTTTGCACGCCACGTGGTATCGCCATGAGTGTCCAGTCCAAATTTTAGGTTAGATTAATTTTACTGTGATCTTTTCCATTTCCACTTCGTTTTGCCAAAGAATAAGGTGTCGCTTTATAAAGTGGTATTTCTCTAATGTTATAGGGATTGCAGGGATACAATTAGTTTATTTAGGAGACTCTTCATCTTGGAGTTTAACACAATTTCCACTTTGACTTTGCTTCCTCGGCTCTCACAGCCTAAGCTGTACAGAAATGTTTCTTCTAGTGCCAACTCGGGCCAAGAGAACAGTGTATTGACTGTAGGACAGGTCATGGTGAAGTGATGCGATACTCCAGCGTACAACCTCACCTTCCCCACCACTGTGACCTTCCCCCACTCCTGCTGTTTCCCCCACCTCTTTTCCCTTGACTCATGCGCTACAAGCAGTCTCTCAGTATTGTGCGGACTTTTGTGAGGGAAGCCATGTCGCGGGACGCTTTAGGTAAGAAACTTAACCGTGTTAAGACTTTATTAGTTGCTCACTGTCACCACTCAAAGTCAAAAGGGTTTCGACTTTAGCTAAGTGGCGCAAACTGTTGCGCGGACACCCTAAGTTTTATACCAAACAGACTAATGTAAGTTTTACTGATGAAGATTTGTTTAGAATGTTGGATGAGATGACTTTTCCTTGCAAAATTCAGTTAGTTACTCCCATTCCTGACAGTTTGGAGTCTTAGTCTCTCAAGCCGATATACCTAGAGTACGCGGAGCCTGGAGGTCAGTCGCCTCGGTGACTGTCGTGGGGGTGCGCATCGGTGTCGGCGCTCCTTTGTTAGGTTTTCTAGGTCACAGTAATATCAAATTGTTGGTGTTGTGCTGGTTCAAGGTCACCTGAGGGATAACCGATTGGCCGTTTAGGCAGAGTCATGTCAGAAACTCGAGTTTAACTTGGCACTTTGCCGTTTCTCGTCGAATATTCGCTCCAGTGGTCAAGGTCACGGGGACTCTGACTGAAACTCGGAGCGTAGTGCGAGAAACGGCAAAAGTGCCAAAAAATTTTAAGTTTCGGCGTGACCTTGACCTTAGTGGCGTCGGTGACGTCATTTTGATGACGTAAGGGGTGATGACGTCATCAGCACGTCATTTCTGTGACGTCATGGGTGTGACGTCATCGAAATGACGTCATAGGTGATGACGTCATCGATGACGCAATCGATGACGTCATCGATGACGTCATCGGTGAGGTCATTGACCTCGATGACGTCATCCCTCAGGTGACCTTGAACTGGGCCAGCACAACAATTTCACACTACTTACCTCCTATGGGCTTTCAAAGTCTCAATGCTAATCTTATGGAGAAGGATAATTAATTAATTTATTCAATCACTAGACAGCTGTTATAATAAAAAAAATTATAGCAAACCTGGAGAAACAAATTTTTCAGTTATAAAACCTTTTAAATCTAATTGGCCTCAAGCTGAATTGAGTTTTGGTTGAATTTCGACCAGTAGGCGATTACTAGTAACTATTATTTTACAAAAATAACAAAGCATGTCTCATATTCATGATTAATTGTAATGTACAAGCACATTGTAAAGGTTATATGATATTTAAATTTTTACTTCTGAAATATTGTTGCGTGTTATTAAACAAGTGAGATGATAAGAGCCGGCGGATCCTTCACTTAGAGTGACATGTGTCGATAACTCTTGAATTACATATATGGCCCCGCTGACCGCCTGGTTTGAGTGATAGCTGCTCTTCGTACGTTAACAAGTTAATATTACCTTCAATATTGAATCTTGACTTGCTAAATGTCAAACTTTTTTAAACGTGTTAACTTTTTAAGTTAATTGTCTTATTTCGTTTTTTATATAATAATCATTGAACATTACTGTAAACATGTTCTTTATATAACGCATTGAAATATGAAGCTTTGTGTGTTGTATTATTCGAATTTCTTTAAAAATCAATCCTATATAAGTAGTGGGGTTTTGCCGGTTCTGGCCCAGTTCAAGGCCAAGTGGTTCGAACCGGCAGGTGTGGATGACAGTGATGGATGTGTTTTGTAAGTGGGTCAAGGCCATCCGGAGGGAGTTTTAAAAAAGCGGAGCCGCGAGGGGCTCAGTCGGGGCGGGGACTCGGGACGGGTCGGATCGGAGCGGGAGCGGCGGGCGGAGGGAGGGGTTTTTTTTTATTTTTTCATTTATTTATTTTAATGAATTTAAATTAAAATCGTGTCGTTGTTGTTGTGCAGAGAGGCGTTGGAGCGTCGTACACTGGTGACGCAGTGGTAGACGCCGAAGGTGATGGCGAAAAGGAGGTAGACGCACAACATGCACAGTACGCATTTGAACAGTTGCAGCAGGCGGACCATCCTTGTTGGTTTGCCGCTTCCAATTGCAGCCTGTTGATCTCCAGTCTGAGTCTGTCCTCTTCCAATCGTGATTTGAGCGAAACGTCGTCCATCATCTTCGTGTGCGTGTTTTTTTTTTTTTTTTTTTTTTTTTTTTTTTTTTTTTTTTTTTTTTTTAATTCGTGGTGGGGCGAAAACGGGAGCAATGTTGACGGTCGGAAAGTTGGCGATGAAATGAGAAGCGAAGACGAGCGCAGTGCATATTTATTGTAGAGTGGTGGGGGGTGAAGAAGAAGAAGAAAAAAAACAGTTGTTTGCGATTAAACGTCATTGTCAGCCGTGTCGGACGCTGCAGCCTCGGAAGGTGGAGGAGTGCTGTTTGCAGGTTCGATGTCCTCGCTCTCCATCTCCTCGCATTGTGGACAATTGTAGGAGATCTCCACAGTCATGGTGATGGTGTTGTGTGGAGCGTTGACTACGTCATTCAAAGTTTCAAAAATATCCCGCAAGTCTTGTTGCGACTTTACGGTAAATGTATTTGTACTTGTCGCTAAAGGAAAGCCGCTCATCGTTCGGGAGTTGGCGAACAAATGGCGAGCGGCGGTGAGGCGGCTGCCTATACTCGGTAGGGGTACCGTGGTGGGGGAAGAAAAGAGTGGGGGGAGGCCAGTGGTGGGGCGAAGCCTGGGTGGGGAACGAGGGAACTTCGGTCATCGCAGTTTGCCGCGAAACGCCGTCGGGATAGGTTGTGGGAGCCGTACGAAGATAAGCGCTAGCTGTAACACAATGTAGAAAATAGTAATACTTTGTTTGTAAATTAAATATTAAATTTATATTTAACCAGAGCCTGCATTTCTTGTTCCTCGTCGTTTAATTCAACAATTTTAACACCATTATTTGTCTGTTCCTCTTCCTCTGCACTTTGTGACGATGAAGACATGGAGGTGCCGGAAGAAGATGATGAGGATGAAAATATTTTGGTAGGATTGACGTATTGCACTGTGATGTTGATCCATCTTAAAGGATAGTTATCAATGAGTGTGAGTAAGTTTTGGAATAGTTCTTCCATCTCTTCTCTGTCGGTAATTAAATGTTGAAAGGAAATGAATTTATCATCCATGTTGTTGTCAGTGCGAGTAATGAAATAAGAATGAGAAGCGTATCGAATGATCCGTAGAATATATGTTGTAAAAAATAAGTGGTGGGGGGTAATCTCAAGGTCAATCAAATGGAGTTTTAAAAAAGGGCTGCAGTCAGTGACTACAGCTATACATCTGAAGCTTCAACAGGATCAGAAGACCAATCTGATCTGTACTTGCACGCACTTATGATGCATGTACAAAAGTCGTCCTTATAATATGCATTGCACTCTCGACAATTGACAAGTTTTTCGGATGGAATTTGATACACCTCTGGGGACAGCAAGTGTGGAAGTATCGTGATTTAAAAATCTTGAAGGTTCGCAATTCCGGTGGCGGTATTTGCTTTGTCTTGCATTTGCAGTAACAGGATCCGAAGAATTCGCACTTTTGTACAGGCTAATCCGTCTACCATCCACCTCCCACCTCCCCCCCCAATCGACCCCCCCCCGCTA